>NKZV01001189.1:0-145945 GCA_002370175.1 Metschnikowia colocasiae | reverse complement strand
TGTAGTGTAGTAGTGTAGTGTAGTGTAGTAGTGTAGTGTAGTGTAGTAGTGTAGTGTAGTGTAGTAGTGTAGTGTAGTGTAGTAGTGAGTAATAATACATGTCCATGCCAAGAAGCCAGCAGAGGAATTCTGGTATATATGTTGCTGTATGTGTGTTCGGGGATGATATAGTCATAGGTCTTTCTGCCCATGGAGCCAAGTCCTAGGCTTTTCATAATCATCATAATCTTCTAATCTTCTAATCTTCTAATCTTCTAATCTTCACCTATAATCTGGCAATGGAGACTAGACCTGCGGATCTTAACCCTAGCCGCACGCAGGACTGTATGGTCTGCTTTTCTGTCTTTCAGAATCCTTCGAATCCTTCGAATGTCCTCGTATCCTCCCTGCTCGGATATCTCTGATTCTTACCGTACAAACCATCTTGTTCCGCCAAGAGTGGGTCTTGGAAGTATAGATATCTATAGGCGAGAATCGATACGTCAATGAAGGTTAGAAGCAGATGGAAGCGATGTACGAACTCAACGCCAGCACGCCGTCGCCGTCGCCGAAGGTTTCTGGTCCGGCATGAATCATTGGCCTATGACGCTAATAAATGTGGCACTCGATGCGGTTCGAAGCGTTCTGGCCGTTTCCATGCTTGTGTTCAGGCGGTAAGCTACAGTTTCCTGGTGTGGGCACCTCCAAGTATGCCCTCAGACCTAGACACCGACCTACACCAGCCTATGAAAGACAGCATAGAAAGAAGCTTGGACTTTTGAACAAACCAGGCCCTAGAGATGTAGACACCAGAAAGGAATGAAATGAGTATAAGAAAGGAAAGAAATGAGTATAAGAAAGGAATGAAATGAGTATAAGAAAGGAAAGAAATGAGTATAAGAAAGGAATGAAATGAGTATAAGAAAGGAATAAAATGAGTATAAGAAAGGAATGAAATGATTATGGAAGACAAGAAATAGGAAATAGACTAAAGATCAGAATCTCTAGATTCTAGACTAAAGATCAGAATCTAGATTCAAACCAATGGTTTCGTCCCCGACTTCCAAGTTCATTCCCAAGGTTATCATGAAATTTGGGTTCAACAGGTCCTTATCAGAACCGTGCGTGTACTATAAGACCCTAATGGGAAGTTATTAATGATCGCATTATACGTTGATATATTGATACTTGGACCAAATCAATGTGTGGAAGGGTACTGTCGAACTCTCTAAGTGCTTTAGTATGAAGACTTAGGAACACCGAAGAAGTTCTTGGAATGAACTTGGAAGCCGGGACGAAACCATTGGTTTGAATCTAGAGGATATTCTAGACAAGATTCTAGACTAAAGAATCTAGAGGATATTTTAGACAAGATTCTAGAGGATATTCTAGAGGATATTCTAGACTAAAGACACTATCACCAAGACCCTAGGACTCTATACACGACACCAGACTCTTAAGACACTACACCACAGCCTGTACTAGTCACTGCACAATGCAGTCTTAAGACACTGGGAAACAGACAAACCAGCATGGCCGTACCCGGCGAAACACCAGACCTTCACCGTCTCTGGCCGTCTTAAAGCTTCAAGGCGGTTTCTCAGTGACAGCCACAAGGCCTGGAATGGCTCTAAGTGAATATCCGGATGCAGTCGCAATGGACTCTTATCACTGGCCGTCTAAGCGCATAATCAGACAAGGAGTTTGTAGCTAGAAGTAGGTAGGATCTAGAATAGTGCAAGGAAGAATGTGAAATTGACAGACAGAAAACAGAAACTCGACAGAAAACAGAAACTCGACAGATAGCGAAAAGATCCTGCAAGACGTTTTATTCCGGAGGATCCATCGAGATGGGCGTGGGGCGTGACTGGGTGTACTCCGTCCTTTTGCCGGGATGTCTATGGATTCAGATCTAGTGCTACAGAAACAGACCATTCTGTCCCCTGACAGAACTAGTGCAAGTTCCAGCCAGTGTGTTCAGGCCCTGTGGCCTAGGCTGACCGTGCACACAGCGAAGGTGTATCATGAAGAGCACAACAGAGACATGATCAAGAGACATGATCAAGAGACATGATCAACATAATCGCAACAGAGACATAATCAACATAATCGCAACAGAGACATAATCAACATAATCGCAACAGAGACATAATCAACATAATCGCAACAGATAGGAGAATTAGCACCAGATGTGGTATGTGGGGTGCGATAGTGAGGATGTGGGCGATAAAACGCCGAGCCTGCATGGTGAGCGCATATCAGTAGCGGCGCGCGTCGAAAGATGGCTGCAAGATAACTGATAACATTCCGCCAGCCATGGCTCCTGACCATCTCCGGTTAAAAGATTAAAAGCCGCACGAACCAGAAACAGAACCAGAACCAGCAACCACACCATGGAAAAACACCACGACAAGTTGAGCCCCGTGGTGTCGTTCACACGTGACAACGTCAACCGCCTCGACACCATCACCAGCTTCACGCTGGCCAACGGCAAGCAGGTGCTCATCACCGGCAACGTGGACTCGGCCATGGACCTCGCGTTGCACGAACTGCCCGTGGAGCTCGACCAGGCCAGCAACAGCCGGGTGCTCCGCAAAATCGACGCGTGCCTCATGCCGCTCATCTGCCTCCTCTACGCGTGCCAGTTCATGGACAAGACCACCAGCTCGTACGCCGCGGTCATGGGCTTCAAGGACGACTTCCACATGAAGGGCGACATGTACTCGTGGTGCGGCACGGCGTTCTACATCGGGTACTTGTTTTTCGAGTTCCCGGCCAACACCTTGATCCAGCGGTTCCCCCTCTCCAAGGTCACCGGCGCGTTCATCTTGGCCTGGGGCACGGTCTTGTGCCTCCACGCCACGCCGCGGCTGTACGCCGGGGTCATCACGCTCCGCACGGCGCTCGGCATGTTGGAGTCGGCCGTGACCCCCGCCATGGTGATCTTCACGGGCCAGTGGTACCGCAAGGAGGAGCAGTTTCTCCGCACCGCGGTGTGGTTCTCGTGCAACGGCATCGGCATCACCATGGGCGGCGGCATTGCCTACGGCGTGGCGGCGCATGCGGCGAAGTACTCCGTGGAGGGCTGGAAGATCTTGTTTGTGGTGACGGGGCTCATGACCGTGGTGGTTGGCGCCGTGTTTCTCGTGCACATCCCGGACTCGCCGGCGCACGCGTGGTTTCTCAGCGACCGCGAGAAGCGCCTAGTGGTGGAGCGCATCCGCCTGAACCAGCAGGGCTTTGGCAACCGCCACTTCAAGATGGAGCAGTTCAAGGAGGCCTTGTGCGACGTCAACGTGGGCTTGTTCTTTCTCTTTGGCATCTCCTCCAATATCCCCAACGGCGCCACCACCAACTTCGGCAGCATCTTGCTCCAGTCCGACTTTGGCTACACGGCCAAGGAGTCCTTGTACATGAACATGCCGTGTGGCGCGGTGGAGTTCTTTGGGTGTATCTTTCTTGCGTGGAGCGTGCGCTACGTGAGGCACCGCATGGCGGTGTCCATCTTTGCCTCGTGCATCACCATAGCCAGCGCCTGCATGTTGGCGTTTGCTTCCTCCCGACTGACCCGCTTGGCGGGCTACTACCTCATGTACGTGTACCCGATCTGCACCATCTGCATCTTGTCGTTGGTGGCCTCCAACATCGCGGGGCACACCAAGAAGATCACGTGCAACGCCATATTCCTTATTGGCTACTGCGTGGGCAACTTGATAGGGCCGCAGACCTTCATTGACAAGCAGGCGCCTGCGTACACGGGCGGCAAGATCAGTTTTGTGGTGTGCAACTGTACTTCCACGCTTCTCCTCGTGGCCATATACTACAATTTCTGGCGCCTCAACCGGAAGAAGGTGCGGGAGATGGACTATGTGGACGAGAACCTCGAAGTGCTTGAGAACATTGAGTTTGCGGACTTGACCGACAAGCAGAACCCGTACTTCAGGTACATGCTCTAGCTATCAACATCAGTACACCCATACCCTTCATCTCTTCCCAAGTAGTGAGGCTTACACTCCATCACGGCTGCGTGCTCTCTTCAGATTCATTAAATCAGATTTTGGTGTGTAGTCATCGAAGTATACTTCTCGTACAGTGTGAATGTTGAGATCATCATCGAAAGCACGCGAGCCGTGTCAAAAGCAACAAATAATACTACATGTTAATTCAATTCCCGCATAAAGCAAAGCATCAGCAAAAGACCTATCATCAGGTCCCCGGCCCCAGCACCTCATAATTGTACACAGAGGCACGACTCCTTTCCTATTGTACAAGAAAGGGGAGCCGGAGCGCATATGTCCGCCCGGTCACGAGTATCCTCATTTAGCTCTTAGCAAACATACCTGAACATTAGTATTTGCTTAAGAAAGCAGTGACTCATACAAGGCTGAAACTTAACGAAATGCGATTGTCAACCCGGTATTTCAGTTGGAACAATTGGTAATGCAAATAATCTTCGTCACCGAAAAAGACATACCTTCAGCGAACCTTCACGGCAACATGCCACGGCGACATATCACGGTGATATCTTATCCGGAAACTATGTTATCACTTCATATTGTTCGTTGATTCCCACACAACTGGCGTGGAAAAAATTTGCGCATCGCCGAGGCTTTATATATGGCTGCGCGGGAATGTATGCAGGACTTAGGGCTGCACCCGCGACTGCAGGCAGACAAACCAACGACACTGTACACACCAACGGAAGTGCATGATATTCAGTCCCAGTTCATCTCTGGAGAAGTTGATTCTGTTGGCGTTCATTGGATGCCAAAAAAAGCAACCTTCACGGTGACTGCAAATGCCAAATGAGCCACCACCAAAGCACCCACCACCATAATGCTCCGCTTTCTCCCCTCGTTCATTTGGGCGTCATCCACCGGCGTGTCCAAATTGTTCTCAGATGCAGATCCGAACCCATGCACGATGTTCTTCACTATGATGGGCCGGATCTTTAAAATCACGCTAAGTCCGCTCAAGGCACCCGTAAGCCCCACCAAAACCCACTGCAAGATGGTCAACACCATGTGGTGTTTCTTGTTGCTGATAAAAACCGCTAGAATCACATTGGCCATGGTGGCAGGCACCCAGAAGATGCCTGAATAGCTGTAGATGGAGATCATTCTAGTCACCGAGAGCCGGTCCCTGAACTTCAACACCCACGTCGTCACCACGTAGAGCGCAACGGGCACCACCACAGCATAGCCATAGAACACCGTGATGGACAGAGTGAGCAACCGGAAATCGTACTCGTACTTTTGATCGTGCCGTCCTGCATGCAACCACTGGGCAAGAAGGTTTGCACCCGTCGATGACACGAACATGAGAAACACGATGGTGGCATTGATCCACAAGAACCCGTACAACTCCGTGGGGCCGTCGTCGTTCTGACCCGAAACCACCGATGCTTTATTGAGGGGGTTCAACGCCAACAAAATCTTGCCGAGGAACTCATCGGTGTTGATATCAAAATATCGGCTGTAGAAACCCACTCGAAACATACTGCCATTCACCTGCGGCTTGGTGTTGTTGGCAACCAGAGCAGCAGGTGGCGAAACTAATGTTAGTATTAGACAGGAAGCAATGGGAGAAGACCCAGACGAAGGACGAGTCAACAGATTAACAGTCAACAGAGTCAACAGATTAACAGAGTCAAAAGAGTCAACAGAGTCAACAGAGTCAACAGAGTCAACAGAGTCAACAGAGTCAATATCAAGGATGCAAAAGGCAGTGCTAGGTTATTGAAGACCGACACTCAGCAAGTCAAGGATTCGGTCTGAGACTCAAATATTCAATGCTTTCGTTAGGGACCGGAATGGACCGGAATGGACCTCATGACCAAAGGCCCACAGACTTTGAATATATCAATCAAGAGTCATAAGCTTCAGACTGCGATGACCTAGATGATTCATACTCAGAACGAAAGACTCAGACTCATGAAAGGACTCGAAAGACTTAGAGTCAAAGATCCAGAGAATCCCAAGTGGTCGAGACTAGACCCAAAGACTCAAAAAGACCCGACTCAAGATCAATGATATAAGGTGCAAAGACTCAGATTCAGGCACACTCCCAAGAGAATCAGACTCAAGCAGAGACAGACTCACGCCAAATCACATCAGACACGAAGGCGCAGAATTGGTCTAGACCCAATGTCTTAATCTAAGACTCAAACTAAGACTCCACTCACTCAATGGCTAAGACTTGGATAGGACACCCAAAGACAGAAGGTTCAGACTCTTTTGTGGCACTCTATGACTAAACCAAACCTTGAAAGCTGAGACTCAGGACACAAAGACTTAGACTCATAGTCACTGAAACAGAATAAGACACAGACCCAGACTTTAAACCTCAGAAACATGGACTCAGGCTTTACGAGTAAGAGTTGGAGAACACAGACATAGACTCACACACTCACTTAGACTCAGAAACTTAGGCTCGGAGACTTAGACCCAGTCCCACTGACTTAGACTTGAATTATACACTCAATGACTCAAAAATGAAGTAATATCCCCGACTTGATGATTCCAATCAGACTCAGACTCGACTGACTCGACTGACTCGACTCAGATTAGACTAAAACTCCGACTCATTCAGACCATGATCAAATGACACATCATTTACTTGACTGAGAGCCAAAGCTCAGGCTCAATGACTCCACAGTTTCGAAATGGACAAATGACTGGCAATGACTGGGGCAAGATCAGGCCTTACAAAGAAATACCTAGAATTCTCAAAAACCAGTGCCTTAGAATAAACCCTCTATTCAACCAGTAAAGTTGAGAAGCAGTAAGCTTGACTCCCCGCTTTCAAATATCTCCCTCTTGGGTATACATACCGTTTTGGGGGACTTGCCCAGAGACGTCGGGCTCAATGAGCTAGGGTTAGTAACAAACGTATTGCTGCTGCATATAACATACATCTTCTACTGGCTGGTACGACATGAGGCCCTGTAAAGTGTAGCACTGGTTTACGTGGAGGGCGCGGGCACGTGCGCGGTCACATGACCGTCACGCCGATCACGTGGCACACCGCCGGCTCTCTAGTACCCGCTGGGGCCCGGCCACAAGCCGCTGAACTCTCCGGCGTCCTTGTTCTCGGTGGATGTAGAGGCGCTCCGGGAAAGTTGGAGACTGACGCGGTCTTCCGGAAGCCGGGTCAACGCCGTGACGAGTGGCGCCGTGAACTGCGACTTGGCAGTGGCCAAAGTCCCCACGGTTCGGGCCTCCGACGGCTTGTGCTGCTGGAACGGGCCTCTCTGGTTGATGAGGATGAAATTCTGCGTGTGGCCATGCGGCTGGAAAGGCGTGGGGCAGGTGTTGGGCGGCACGGGGGCCGCCAGGTCACGTGCGTGGGCAAGCAGGTCGTCGGGGTCTTCCGGCAGGGCGTTTTGGGGCGGGCGTTTTGGGCTGGCTTCGTTTTCGGCCTCGTCCACGGGCATTTCCTGGAGCTCCACGGAGTCTGCGGTTGCAGGCACCAGGTACGGGATGTGTTCCTCCATGGACGAGCCAAGAGTGTCAGAGGCGTACAAGAAAAAGACGGCCAGGGCAGCGCTCAAGACAGCTACCACGGTGAAAACAATGGGCGGCCTGACCGCATGGAAATAGAGGAGAAAACCGTTGAGAAGGGCGCCCAGGGCGTACGCCGTGGATGTGGCCACCGAGAGGCCCTTGTACCTGGAGGCCGGACTTAGCGCCTCGGCACCGTGGAGCAGGAGCGGGGCTGCTATAAGCGACGAGTAAACGGACACGGCAAACGAGGTCAAGGCCAAGATGGACGAGGCCGGGAAGCGGCGGATGGTGTGCTGGGGCTGGTACGGTTTCGGGGCCATGTCGGACTTGGCGGAGAAGACGAAGCTGAGCACGCTCATCACGGTGTAGGCCGTGGCCACGAGGAGCAAGCCAAGGAACAAGGCGTGGGTACGGCTGGCGGTTTTAAGAAACACACAGGGGAGGGCCAGGAACACGAGCTGGAGTGCATACTGCGTGTGGAAGCAGATCTCCACGGCCGGCGTGGACAACAGGCAAAACGACCCCAAGTACTGCCAGAAGAGGGGCGACACCACCACCGAGAGGAGCTGCGCCAACTGCAGGCACAAGAGCGCCTTGAGCCAGCCTTGCATTGGGTTCTTGCACGCATCGGTTCCGGGGCGAGGAGAAGGTCGAGAAGGGCAGGGAGAAGGGCTCTTGCCAGGCAGAGCAGGACAAGCGGCTGCAGGCACAGCAGCCGCTATTTCGAGGGTCTTTGGAGGTGCCACCACAAGGGCACGAGACTGGACGATTCCACCATCGCTGGGTTTCGTACTCTGCCTTGACTTGACGCTCTGCCTTGACTTGACACTCTGCCTTGACTTGACACTCTGCCTCGACTTGACACTCTGCCTCGACCTCACGCTCCCACTGCTCACCCGCGTGAGCTTCGCATGCGTGGCCTGGGCCTTCAGCCACTTCCCCCGGTCCAAGAGCACCTTGGGCAGCTGCGGCAAGAACAACGTACAGGCCATAAGAAGCACGCCCCAAAAGGCCTCGGCCACCCACGCATAGTGGAACGCCGCCGGGGCCCCGACCCGGGCCCGGAAAAGAAGCAGCACGGCATACAAGCACTCCTGCGCCAGCACCAGCATCACCACTCTCCAGGCCACGCTGACGGCGCGGTCGGCCGACCCCAACACCTCGAAGATGTATAGGTACGAGGATACGCTGATGAGGCCGAGGCCGACGCCCTTGCCGAGTTTCCAGAGCACCACCTGCAGATTGGTGCCGGCACAGAAGGTGCCCACACACCCGGCCACCCAGAAGACGGAGGCGATTCTCATGGTGTCCAAGGCGCCAAGGTACGAGCAAATGCGTCCGCAAAAGAGAGACGACACTGGAGTTAGTATGAGGAGAGGGGAGAGGGGAGGGGGGAGAGAAAGAGGAGAGAGAGGAGACAGTCAGAACCCTCTTCACATCTCCATTCCCCACCTTCATACATACTTGTGGCGCCGATGGAACAGGCACTCATGAGCATGAGAACCTCCACCTGGGGCACGTTTTCATAGGCGTGGGCAAGCTTTTCGTTGGCCATGAACGCCACGAGCGGCGTCTGGTCCAGTGCCACAAACACTCCAGGGACAGCCGCAAGAAGGGCCACGGCGTGGGGGTGATATACTCGGATCATGGGGAGGAAAGAATGGGTGCAAAAACCGCCGAAGTACCGACCCGCGCGGTGTATGCAGGGGCCCCAATGTGTGGCTACTTCTGGAACAACGGTCCGCTGCTTTGGCGAAATTGCAGAGCCCACGGGGTTTAGTGATGTACGGGTTTATCTTGCAACTAATTCGTGGTCCAGGCGCAAACGGGACTCAGGACCCTGCCGTGTACTGCACACAGCGCCCGCCGTGGAGTCTTGCAGTCTGTCATCAGAGGTCACTGTACTATGACCGACTGCAAATGGCACAAAAGCCATTGGGAGAAGTTGATGGTCTGCAACGGCGGTCACGTGATGCAGTGGGTGGCTTCAGCCCCATGCCCCATCGATATACCATCTGATGTGACTACAATGAGTACATGATAATTATGACAGGATAGGCTGTGGTCCAAACCAGTCGAATTGGGGGGGCAAGAGGACCTGCCAATTGAGCCTCAATACTGTCAAACTATCAATTGACTCTACTCTAAGGACTTGCTCCATGGCTGAATTTTCCAAGACTCTTGATACAGACAATCATCCAAGGCTCTGTAAAGGAGGAGAGAGGAGAGAGAGGAGAGAGAAGAGAGAAGAGAGAGAAGAGAGAGAAGAGAGAGAAGAGAAGAAAGGAGGATCGGAGGAATTGCAAGGACGGGTGAGCAGTGAAAGAATGCTATTGTCATTCTCTCCATGTCTGCATTGTATCAACCAACAAGGCCTAGATGTGGACCGGAATCCTGTCTCATGGAATCACACCTTGACTGGAATGATTGGCAGAGCACATGCCAGAGGGTCTATAAATATATAGGACACATGTACGAACATATCGAACCCATGTTTAAATATATAGAGCACGGTGAATATGTATAGTGATATCATGATAGAATATGGAAGAACAGTAAACTCTAGAAATGCGCCTGTTACACAATTTACCCTATTTATTACTGAATTTCTTTAATCAACATGTTTATGCTTCTCACACTTTACACTGATTACAGTATGATTTTTGGGCATAATTTATGCCTCAACCGACTACAAATGGTCGGCAGGGGATCCATAACAATGCAGGTCTTGCTAAGTCACAATGAAGATGTGTCGAAGAGAAAGAGACAAAAGAGAATATTATAGTCTTGATAGTCAATGATTTAGGACGTCAAGGTGGACCTTTGATGCTTGGAAAAGACTGGCCGGAATTGGCCCTGGCTGCGGCCGCGACACCCGTGCACCAGGCAACCTCAGCAGAAAAAGGCCCAACGCAAACACCCTTTTTTCGCCCGGGGCCTCGAGAAAGCTAGCTCGCTGAAATGCTGCAATTCCGGACTACATGCTGGTGGTTTTGCAGCGCAAAAGCTCCCATGTGCGCTCTTTTGGGGGCTTGCGCTGGCTACTTCCGGCCGCGGCCTCCACTTCCGGGCTCAACCATTTCCGGAAGTCGTTTCCTAGTCGCACTCAAAACAAGCACGTGTAATTTTCATTGTTTAAGCCTGGACAAACCGGGTTTGAACCACGATCACGGCATCACTGAAACCGCTACATATAAAGAAAGTTAAGCCCTAGTCTGATGAGTTTTCCCGCCCCGCATTTATAGGCCGAAATGATATGCAAAAAAAACAAAAAAAATCATATTTCAGCCCGCTACTCCATAGAGTAGCGGGCTAGGGCTGCGCTGCTTTCTATTATTATTATTATTACCTTGCTAACTTGCGTTCGAATCCGTCACCCGAAATTTCTTAGATGCAGATCTTTAACCTGGTTCCTTAGATGCAGATCTATAAACTTGACCCCGCTTGCGGAGTTTTCAACCTAACGCCTTTGTGCAGGTTTTCTCCGCAATTCCATTTATAGCCTTAGATAGTCAATAGATGATGAAAAAAAAAATGTAGTCAGTTCATTGATTTAAACCAAAAATCCTACCGACACAAAAAGGTGGTCTTTTTACAGGCCCAGAGGTGAATTCTTCAATGCCTAAATTAAATGGATGTAAGTGCTCTTGCATACGGCCAGTGGGTTGTCCATAAAACCTGATATCCACAGGAAAACAACGCCAGTCTGGAGCAGGCCACGGACATGCGCTTGAAGACTGTTCTTATAAAGGGAAAAAGATTGCAGCACCAAGTTTCACACATGGTCTCCCACTGTGCCCTAAGGGGCTTGACTAACGTTGATCGGACGGGAAACAGTATTTCCACTTGGATGGCCGCAACCGGAAGTTGACGATTGAGAGAGGAATACAAGACTGATCGATGCAGGATCAGTTGCATCTACGAGGCCGCATAATGTGAGGCTCGGCTGGAAAGGACACGACGAAGCCAGGGTCAGGACCGTAGAACAATAAGTCATCAGCCAAAGGAACGACGCCGACCAAACCTGAGAACAAGGGCCCAGCGCCAATGAACTATAAAGGAGAAGCAAGGCGCCAGGAAGGGAGGGGGCCAGTGACCTAGTCAAGTTTCAATCAAAGACCAGGACCGACTCCAGTTTCGGCTGAACCTAAAGCAAGAACCCCGGACGAACCCTAACAGGAAAATGAATATGTTGAGTGTCGCACAGGCAGATAAGACACGTGGCTTGACCTGCAAGAACCAGCAGGTACGGATGTATCGACGTGGCCTGGGGAGCTGCCGAGACGGAGCCGAACATGCCCATGAACAGAGTTGCAGTGCGTTCGTCTTAACGCCCGCGTATGAGGAACGAAGTGTCACGTGACTCTGTCACTTTTAAGTAGGATGTCGTTGTCTGAAGTCAAGTCCTATACTTTGTACTATACTGTTTTGTACTGTACTGTTTTGTACTATACTGTCCTAGAGTAGTAGTAGTGTAGAGTAGTGTAGAGTAGTGGAGTAGTGTAGTAGACTTTGGTCACCTTGAGAAAGTAGAGTAGCATGGGTAGCAGGAGATGTACCACAGAATACGGAAGCACTTGGTATTGATTTTGGTGTAGTCCAACGTATTCTAGTAGACGGTATTGTCTAGAGTGACAGTGTAGCGTAGTACTGTAGCATAGGAGTCCTGGGAATATCCCACAGAGATACTAGCACTAAACTACAGTTGGCCCGTAGAGTGGCTAAGGTAGAAATAGATGCAAAGTAGTCTAGAATCCGCTACTCAGTATTCCATTCTAGATTTTCTAGTATTCTAGTATTTCATAGGACTCCATTCTAGATTTTCTAGTATTCTAGTATTTCATAGGTACCCAATATTCTAATCCAGGTACTCTCTAGATTCTCTAGTATTCTACAATTCTAGAAATAGAGAGTAGAGTAGAGGCAGAGAATCAAAACATAATCGCTTCCTCTAAAGTATTACCCGTCCTGAGGAGAAACTTCAGCCAGTCGACTAGTTCAAAAGAGTGCAATACTTGTATACTGAGGTACTGGAGTGCAGATTTGTATGCTAGGCAGTTGGTTCCATGTCGCTACCGTAGCCTTCTCACAACGTCAGTAATTCAGAGTCCTCTTTATAGTCTTAATGTTTTCGTATTTTATCCCTCTAACTTATTCTTACCCTTTCTCTACGAGTCATTATACTAAAGGTTCACTTGTGATCTAAGATGCTCTCAGCTTGGTCATTCTTAAAAGAGCTAAATTGGCCTGTCTAGCTGCAGACAGTCTCCCTTCCATTACTCAAACAAGTGTTTTCCGCTCTTGGCATGCAACTTCATGCATATTCATGAAAACGCAGTTTATCATTTATTGACACCTCGGATGTACTCTGTTCTGCATGTTCAACAGGAATAAACCAGGGGATTCGGAGAAACCAGTTCCCCTAGTTCAGTTTGCATCAAGTACCCAGGAACGACTCCAGAGCCGGCTGCCACCCCAAGCCCTAAGTTCACAAATCCACATCAACTCAGATTGTCATGAGTGCCACTGAACCAAGAATTGCCTGCTTAAACAAGTCCGACACCAAAATGGCCCAAAACCTCGTCGCCCTCAAAAAAGGTTCTCCCGGCAAATTCCTCGAATGACAATGGATCGTCTTATGAACCTCCGCCAGGAACTCTATCTATTAATACGTAGCTGTCCACGTTCAATACTTCAGTTCCCGCCGGCCACGTTCAGTGACGACGCCCGGAAGCCGAGGTCTCTAGCAGCCACATCGCCATGCCCGGGACCACTCTACCGTCGACTACAGCAGTGGACCAAAGCGAGATGGACGCCTTGAAAAGGGTCGCCGCGAACGGTGTGCTTTGACTGCAAAAAACCGACTTGCAACGCGACTGCAAAGAAAGCCGCCGCGCCGCTTTCGCAGTCTGTCCACGAGTAGAATTTAAGCTTCCAACAGTCGTCGTCTCAACCAGGAGCTCGTTACCGGGCTCGAAGCCAGCAAGCCAAGTTGGTGAGGTCTACTGCATTGCACTACACTTGCTAAGCATGATGCCAGGCCAGTAGTTTGTAAGAGGGAGAGGTAATCAGGCTCTTGGTTATATTACTGGCCTGGTTATTACTGGCTTGGTTATTCATACAGTGGCCATGCCTGCGGATGTGGAGACAAATGTGAAGGCCGAGCCAGTGCAAGAAACTGAGGACAGCGGAGTGGAGAGCAGACTAGCGAGTCCAGGAATCGTGGAAGAGGAGACCAGAGATGAGAACCAAGAGGGCGATGTACAAGAGGGAATGCAGGGACAAGATATACAAGAACAATCTGCAAGCCGAGATCAGGGACAGGAAGGTCAAGATCAGGGACAGGAAGGTCAAGATCAGGGACAGGAAGGTCAAGATCAGGGACAGGAAGGTCAAGATCAGGGACGTGGTGATTAAGCACCGGAGGATCAAGCACAGAAAGACCATGGACTGACCTTCAAGAGCAAGAGGACCAGAACCAAGGACCGGAAATCCAGTCATGTCTAAAGATCTAAACCGAGACCATGGCTAAATCTGGCGGTCTCCTTTCTACTAGGCCTGAACCGTCCATACCACGGGAGGCTTCCTTTTTGCCATACTAGTAGATGACCCATTCTAACCTTACTCAGGTTCAGTTACGGACCCACCGTACCAGTAGAGAAAGACGTGGGGATTCCAAAACCACCATCCTTGCATCCTACGCCTGCTTAACCCTTGGCTATGATTAAGTTCGCGTCCAAGGTTTGAAATGATTTAAATTGCAATACCTTACCTACCTGACTCAAGCATTCTGAGTGCATTCGAGTTTTCGTGTTTTTGCTCACTTGGGTTATTGGTTATTGGTTATTGGTTATTGGTTATTGGTTATTGGTTATTGGTTATTGGTTATTGGTTATTGGTTATTGGTTATTGGTTATTGGTTATTGGTTATTGGTTATTGGTTATTGGTTATTGGTTATTGGTTATTGGTTATTGGTTATTGGTTATTGGTTATTGGTTATTGGTTATTGGTTATTGGTTATTGGTTATTGGTTATTGGTTATTGGTTATTGGTTATTGGTTATTGGTTATTGGTTATTGGTTATTGGTTATTGGTTATTGGTTATTGGTTATTGGTTATTGGTTATTGGTTATTGGTTATTGGTTATTGGTTATTGGTTATTGGTTATTGGTTATTGGTTATTGGTTATTGGTTATTGGTTATTGGTTATTGGTTATTGGTTATTGGTTATTGGTTATTGGTTATTGGTTATTGGTTATTGGTTATTGGTTATTGGTTATTGGTTATTGGTTATTGGTTATTGGTTATTGGTTATTGGTTATTGGTTATTGGTTATTGGTTATTGGTTATTGGTTATTGGTTATTGGTTATTGGTTATTGGTTATTGGTTATTGGTTATTGGTTATTGGTTATTGGTTATTGGTTATTGGTTATTGGTTATTGGTTATTGGTTATTGGTTATTGGTGTTATCCGAGTTTATTCGAGTTTCTTCATCGTGATTATTGCTGATTATTCGTGTTTATTCGTGTTTATTGCCTCTTGTTTATTCGTGTTATTGGTGTGTTTTTTATTCTTTATTCGTGTTATTGAGTTTATTGTTTACTCTAGTTTATTGTTTATTGTTTATTGTGTTTATTCGTGTTATTTGGAGTGGAAGCTAGAGAGTTTTCACCTCGCGAGCCATAGCACGCATGTGTATCATAAGACCAGATTAGTCCAATGTTCACGTTCATTCGGGATCTGCTTATTGACTTTGCAGAATGGGAGTCACCACCAGGAAACCTACGTTGGTCATCGTCGCAATTCTCTACTCTATCCCACTACTATGGACCTACACTACTCTAGTCTAAAGACTGTCTAAAGACTGTTAGTCTAAATGACACTATCGTCAGTCGTTTAGTCCCTTAGACTATACTAGTACTGAAGTAGGAATATGACGTACTACCGATAGTTAATTAGCTCTATTGATACTATGGTTAGTTCTATCCATAGCTAGTTCTATACTATAGAGTTCTATACTATAGAGTCATACTAGTTCCATACTGTAGAGTCATACTAGTTCCATACTATAGTTCTATACTAGTTAGTACTAGAAGTAATAGTTTCCACTTTGGCTTCACTACTCAGTACTAGTGATTCGTAGTCAATAATATGTTTTAGGTTCTTGTACGAGGTGTGCTACTGCTCAAGCTTCAACGTGAAGAATGGCCACTGAATGTTTACTATTCAGTAATCAGCTTATGGCCAGTAATACCTGGTAGAATGAGATTTGGACCATTCGGCTTATGCTGGTACTACTAGATTCGGTACCGTGATGCTAGCGTGAATCTGAGTGAGTTGAGTTGAGTTGAGTAGAGTATCTGAACTTCCACGATATCGTGTATTGGTTACTCAAGGTATGGCAAGTCATGACACTGTGATGATGGTATGTCTCCCAGGGCCATAGTGACTGATGAGCATCATGATTGGCACTAGAAGCCTTACTATGGCCAGTCGACGAGCAACCTATTGTTAATTTCATACGAAAGTCGTGTAGTCTGCCACTGATCTGCATGTTATGCCTCTGCATACTACTGTGCTACTACCCATCCATTGTACTGTGTCACGCCATTCCTTGTGCTTCTGTTATACATTCTGTACTATATAGGGTACCTTTGTACAGTTCTTACTACTATGCACTATATTACTTTGCCTACAGTGTGTAATAAATATCAATATTAGTATGCGTGGTACTAAATACGATACTCTCCACTACTAGACTACACTACTAGACTACACTATTAGACTACACTATTAGACTACACTACTAGACTATACACTATACACTATACACTATACACTATACACTATACACTACATTATACACTACACTACACTATACTACTATACTACTATACTACTATACTACTATACTACTATACTACTATACTAGTACTATACTACTATACTAGTACTATACTACTATACTAGTACTATACTACTATACTAGTACTATACTACTATACTAGTACTATACTACTATACTAGTACTATACTACTATACTAGTACTATACTACTATACTAGTTTCCACTACATACTCCACACTTTTACTTACTCAGGTCAATGTGTCAGCACTAGCGTCAGTTCCAGATACACCCGAAGAAACTACAGGCATTCATGTCGACTGCTTGGAACCCGGAGAGCAGCAGGCTGAAGT
This sequence comes from Metschnikowia colocasiae, assembly GCA_002370175.1. Lineage (NCBI taxonomy): Eukaryota > Fungi > Ascomycota > Pichiomycetes > Serinales > Metschnikowiaceae > Metschnikowia > Metschnikowia colocasiae. The sequence continues at coordinate 129,261 of NKZV01001189.1, read as the reverse complement.
GGTGCGAGACCGTGCCTGAGTACTTGAAGGAGCCGAAGACAGCGCATCGGGTCCATTCCACCTTCCACAAGCAACTCCACGGATGTCGCCCGTTTGCTTCAAGTCCTAGGACGTGGCTTCCAACGCACGCGAATTGCTCGCTTCTCCCGAACTATGCTACTCTCCGTCTCGTGATGGGAACTCGGTTGACTAGCGTGAAGAAACAGGATGGGACGAAACGCTCTTAAAATCCGTATGCAGAAGGATTCTCGAGAATCCTAACATCAAGGCGAGGATTACCGGCCATCGGCTTTGAACCGCACCCAGTACTTCACCACAGTACTTCCACTCTACAGGCAAATTCCTTGGAATTTTTCATGGAGTACCTCTGCGGAAGAGCATTGTCCCTTTACCAAGAGCGTTGTACTGTGGACGCTTTGACGACTCACTACTTGTCCCTTTTATCTGTTACACTAAACTGAGCTCCTGTATGCGTTTCACTGGACAATACGGTATCTGAGACTTAGTGAGGCTTGCGAGCCTTCAACGGTGTTGTGGAGACCAGAACCTGGACGGAAAAAAGACCTGCCTCTGGTGACCCTTCAGGGCTATCTTCACAAGCTTGCAAGTTAAGAGTTTTGAGGCCACGGTTTCGCTCATTTCTCTTTCTGGAACAGTGTCTGAGACGAACAACGGGAAGAAACCAGTCTTCCGTTGCGACCAGGAGAAGTCAAGTGAAGCTATCAATGACTGCTCAGAACATCTGCGTTCATCGGCGATTGCATGATGAGCATAGGGAATAAGCCTGGCCAAGTTTCCATAAGACTCTTTTACGAGGTCCTTGATCCGATCCTTTGACGCTCTAATGACGTCTGAATAGCTGTCTGAATAGCTATGTTCAATACTTTGTGATTTATTGCAAGAAACTCAAGAATGCATACCGGAAGAGAAAACCACCGTTCAAAAGTATAAACCATACAAACAAAGAGAACCCCGCCCCGCAAAAGCGAGGGAATGCCTGGGTCAGCCCGAACTGGCGCATACGGATTCGGGCAAAGTCCACAGGTAGACAGGTGTACATTGTAAAGACAGTCACCCGTTAGACGAAGTATCCCAAAAAGGCGCAAGAGGATGGTTGGGCCAATAAATAAGCCTTAGCTTTACACTTTAGGCGGAGAAAGAGTGATAGAAACCCGTGTACCGGAATACCAATCCTAAGCAGTTCAAGATACACTCGAATATGTGGCGGCGGAAACGGACCACAAGAAGACGGTTTCGGGCCGCCAGCAGCTTCAGGGCAGAACGATTCCCGGCAGGTCGGATTTCTGTTGAGTCGGGTGTCAATGGAGCCATGTGGGTTGACAGTGAAAGCAAATTCCGGCGTGATTGATGGATTCAAGATGATCATTGGTGAGCCAACCACTAGTGATGGAAGCAACACAGCAAATTACCCTGCTTGGTGAAAAGGAAATGGTCACAGGCAATGACTAATTTGGATTTTAACCGGGTGAACAGTGCCAGTAATAGCATCAGAGACCTTATTACCGACCTAATGTCAGAACTTCTGACCAGGATCCCTAGTGTAGTGTGTAGTAGTCTTGGTGGAGACTCTACTGTACATACGCTCCACTACTTGGCAAGTGGTCAAGCTGGGACGATTTGGTGTGACTGGTAGAAGTAGTACGGCCTGCCATATGAAACAGACAAACGGTCTCTGGTGTACTCTTGGGAGCGAACTCATAAGCAGTCCTAGTCTTTTGTTAAAACAAGTATGGGTACCAGCCCCGAGAAGTGGAGGAACAGGATGGGAAGTCTGTTCGTTGTCTTGGTCACCCACAACCAGGTCCATGGAGTTCACACATCTAAGCAAAGAAGTTGGCCTTGAGACCCCATTCCCGGTACGTGGGTATCACAATGGCTTATTTGGAGCCCTCTCAAAAACACTGTTGATTTGAAGAATGGATTGATACAGTTGATTGGTAACAGTTCATTGGTAACAGTTCATTGGTAACAGTTCATTGGTAACAGTTCATTGGTAACAGTTCATTGGTAACAGTCCATTGGTAACAGTTGACAGTTCATTGGTAACAGTTGATTTGATGATAGAAAAACCAAAGCAACGCCTTTTCTTGGTGTTCCTATCACCAAGGTACGAAGTTGGTCGGTCGTAGAATTTTGCCTTAAAGCCGGATTCGGTCCCCTGTGGAAGGTTTGTATGGGCATGAGGAGGACTCCCACTTCAAATTCAGGAGTTTTTAAAACCGTTTAAGCACATCATCAGCCACAACCGGTCTTTTGAGGTGAAGGACATGGTCTTGGAGTGCATCAACAATATGATATTGGCCGGATTCACAATCAGTGCCTTTCTTACCCAACTTCAGGGCTTCTGGGCACCGCTTCGCAGTAGTATGAATCACGAGGAACGTGCCTTACCCATTAGTCTATGGGGATTCCTAGCCAGTCTAGTTAACGCCCCAAGCCTATGCTTTCCAACAACATCCACTGTATCTCCTTGCAGTCCTATGCGTTCTGGTCTTTGGCTTGCCCTCTAAAGTCAGAAAATTTTGGACGACGAAAAGAGGCCGTGAATCATCCTTTGTTTCTTGTTTTTCGACCAGCTCCACACGATCTGTGTACAGGGATAACGTGAAGTCGATGGAAGTACTTTTTGCCTTGTGACAGGAAAAAAGCCTCCTCACATTCGAGCGCTTTCATCCCCATAAAGAGCCTTGGAAACAAGTGGGAGTGATGACTTGTTTGAGCGGTCTCCAAAAAGGGCCGTTGGCATGAACCTAGTTTTGAAAACTCCGCTGCAGCTGAGACTCTTGCAAAAGTCAAACGGCAAACCAAATATCAACTCGCATACGAAACTAGTCCACCAGTTGTTGAAAGCCATAACTTGAAAGGCATCGAAGCGAGCGCTCCAATTGAGCGAGAGTTCCAGAACCGCTCGTTAAGGCTGAAGACCCGAACAACACGGGAACGTCCGACAAGAGAATGGGATCAAACGGCACAGCACCCAAAAAGCTAATGATTGTTTCGTTCCATCAAGCAAAGAACAGATTGAATCTTCACTTACAGTATAATCTTTTGGGCTGCTGAGTACGATGCTGCAATACCAGCCGAATCCTGAAGGCCAGCTATCAAACAAAAGCAAGCAGATATCAAGTATTGGAGCATCACCGGCGTCAACGCTTTCCCCGAATACTTTGCCAGTACGGACCCAAGTGGATCCTGGCTACCAAGAGTAAAGCAGGTGGTTCTGCATACGGCCCATCGTTGGTACAGAGCACGGTCAACCCACTGAAAATCCAAGGCTTGCAAGCGGAGACTTCAAATAGAAGCTCCCAAACCGGAGCTGTTGAATGCTCCTACTCGACTCAGGTTGACAAGGGAACCCAGTTGCAGTGACGGATTGCCTCCTCAAAGTGCCAAGGTAAGAGTCAACCCAGGGAAGCGGGAATTCAGTCTAGAGAAGTGTGACACAACCAGGCGAAGATTCACAGATCTTGAGCCCTCAATGCTGAGCTGAGCCCAGAAACTATTAAGAGTAGCAGTGCTCGTCGCCACGGAGTAATGATCTCGCAGCTTTTTGAACGCATCAAGAGAATTCCAAGGCAAGAGAAAGGCTACCGCATCAGTTACATCCTTGGGTTTATAGCTCTTAGCAGAAGACGCCAAAGACGTGTGCCTGCATGCAAGACGGCCGGCCTTTGCCTCATGGAGGATTGAAGACTGATAGCACTATCAAATACACGCCAAGGAGACCTTGGAGAAAAACACGTTGCACATGTAAGCGTCTCAGTCTCTCTTCTTTCGTGTATATCAATACACGATCCACTTTCACATATGTGAGCGTCGTAAGCCATCACTTGACAGGTCTGCCATGTTGATAAGCCTCCAAGGCCGTTGGCTCGAACGTCTCTCAATTCCAATCATTCACGACCACAAGACCATGGTTCTTTATTGAACCATCAAAGGTACCCCTCCAACTTTACAGGTGTCGAGCTGTTGACCATCTGGTGCCTGTTTGCCAGTGTATGGTTATCAGGAAGTGAATTTGTGTTCCCTTGAATATTCAGTGAGAGAGACCTCTATCTTACACAAGCGAAGCCGTGAGGAGGTCTTGAACCGAAATGACATGAAACTCATGAGGAGGTCTTAACTTCACAAGGACGGTCTTGAAACCTCTTGGGGATGGTCATGAATCTTCACAAGGACGGTTGAAACTCGTCTTGACTCATTGATACTGTTTTGTGGTTGGTTCATAAACCTTCCGGAGTGATGGAATTGCCAGAACTAGTTAAAGTGACCCCCAGCCAAGGCTATGGACAGGAGGCCCTGGTCTCAACCAGTTGGCTAATATCATGGCGTGTCAGCCAAAGGATTCAGATGTATCCTAAATAGCAGGTGTGCCGAGACCACGGAACCGAATCGTGAAAGTAGCCCGTTGGCCCTGACCTGTCTGTGAGAGCACAGAGCTTCACAGAGCTTCACAGAGCTTCACAGAGCTTCACAGAGCTTCACAGAGCTTCACAGAGCTTCACAGAGCTTCACAGAGCTTCACAGAGCTCACAGAGCTTCACAGAGCTTCACAGAGCTTCACAGAGCTTCACAGAGCTTCACAGAGCTTCACAGAGCTCACAGAGCTCACAGAGCTTCACCAGCGCAGCTGATACCCCAACTGTGAAGGACTTGGCGACTCACTTACCATCCACCATTTGCAGCTACCAGCGCGTCCTGCACACGGCCGGCGCACGGGTGCTTCCCATCGCGCTCCATCTGACCAAGAGGCTGGTCCGCCTGACAACCTCTTTGGCCTGACAACCTCTGTGGAGTCAAATACTTGATCGTTCTGGCCATTCAGCCCGATATCGCCACCCATTGACGCCCGCTTGTCATGCCATTCTCCACTACTGCCATGCCGCTACCGACGACGCTCCATCACCGCATATATGCCCGAAACGGCGCCAACCTCCGGTTTCTACTGCTACCAGAGATCCCCGTGTCCACCGCAAACACCTACACCAAGAAAACGCTCATGCGATCGCCGCTCATTGTGGCAATGTACCCCAAGTTCCGGGTGTCGCTCTCCAAACCGGTCTCTGGGCTCACCAGCTCGTCCATAAACGACGAGGACGACCAGACGCTCCGGGAGCCGGAAAAAGACTCCTATTTCGGCGCCGACCTGGCCGACGACGAAATGTGGGACCTCCACGACCCAATGGGGATCCCTGTCCAGACTGATGCCAAGCCAGACGCTCCTGAAAACGCCCATGCCTCCGTGGAGGTCTTGATCAAGGCCTCTTCGGTGGTGGTAGCGGATGTGGAGTATTCGCTACCTGCGGGTGTCAAGGCCGTGGTTTTGATTCCCCACAACTGCAATTGCGACCCCACCCTGCTTGTTAAACCCGAACACCCTTCAGGCCACCCAGACATTCACCACCCAGACATTCACCACCCAGACATTCACCACCCAGACATTCACCACCCAGACATTCACCACCCCAATCCACCCCACGCAGACCACAATTGCGAGGACTCCTTGCTCATTTCTCTCTTATCCGGATACTCAATCTTGGTCCGCATCTGGCGAGTTCCCAGGGGCTTCTCCGACGCCCTGTTTTCGCTCAATCTGCAAACCCTCCCGACCTACTGCCATGTGTTCCGCCCTTTTGTCGTGCAGTGGTGGCAGCTCTCGGACCCAGAAGACGGCTCCGCCGGAGAGTGTGTGGGTGCAGAACGTGTGCCTTACGGGGCCACCGCATCCCCGGGCTCCCACTCGGAAATAGAGTCTGGCTTCTCCCTAGCCGCTCATCCCTCAGGACTTGCAGTGGTGTCTGCCTCGGCCCATTCCCTATTTCGCATCCATTCTTGTGAATTCACCCCGGCTGGTCTCCAACTTGCTCTGCAATTCAACGTTCCCATCAACGGGGTCATATTGAGCCTGTGTTTTGCACACCCGCTCAATACGCTGGACGCTAGCAACCACATTCTTTTCCTAACTCTTACATTGTCCACCCTGAAAAGACTAGAGCTCTCTCTCTACAGTTGGTACGCACACGAACCCCTAGAGGGCAATTTGGCCACGTCCGTGCTACCGTTGAACAACAACTTTCCCTTTCCCATTGCCATTGTTCCGCTTGCAAACAACAACAGCTTTCTCCTTGTATGCCCGGAGGAGTTCATTATTGTCACTGTGAACAATATTTGGTCTGCAGACTATTCCTTCTCCCGCACTGCATACAAGGGGGCTTTCCCCACCGCCTTTTCTATTCCACATTCTCCGATATTGAGTTCTGAAGAGGATGCCATCACCTCGGATTTGTGTGACGAGCTACTTCTTGCTACCGCCGATGGCGTAATCTACTCGGTCATTGTGCAGGACAACAAGACCTTGGAGTATGTTCCCATTATACGTGTGGCAGACCCAATTTCAGTATTTGATCTACAAATCTGTGAAGATGGGTACCTCTTGACCTTTGCTAGCGACACTGGGGGTGCCAAAAAAATCCTTGTCCACGAGCTTTTCCTGCAGGAAGACACCAAGGTGCCTTATACCGAGGCGTCTCTTCGCAAGGACTATAAGAATTGGACTCCTGTGGTGGACGTGTTAATCATTGACTCGGTGGCTTCTCGTGCACTAGTCAACGACTGTCTGCAGGAGTTGTGGACACTATCGGGAATAGGCAAAAGAACGAAGTTATCGCATATCAGTCTGGGGTACATGGTCCAAAAAGATACCCCTATGGACGATGCATACCGCAAGGCACTGTCGCTTTTTGCCTTCTCCAGAGAGGATGACGTCTTCTTGGCCTGCTGTATGCCCTTTGAAACGAGATTCTTGGAGATGCGGACAAACCTGGAGAACTCCTCTTTGTTCTCTCCATTTTCTGAGCTCTACACCATTTGGTGTGCTAATATCACCCCGGAAGTGGTTATTCAGTTCACTCCCTCACAAGTTATTGTCACTGATTTCAAAGAAAGGAAGTCCTTGGATATCGGCCTTATTGTCTTTGCAAGAAGCATACATGAATGGGCAGTTTTTATACTTGAACAAGATAATCACTTGCGGCTTGAGGTTAGAAAAGTGGATTTTCGCTCCGAAGATTGGTGTTCTCTCATTTGCTCCATTCCCGTATCTACTCAGGCCAGTGCTTTGAGTTTGAGTGAGACGGAGGACAAGTTATATGTTATACTCGGGACATTTGGAGGAAATTGCTCATGTATGGCACTTCGGAAAAGCGACTACATTACCCAGGAGGTGTTTGCAGTTGATTTGGGGCCCCTAGCGAATGAGCACGTGATACCCCATGATATCATGTTTTTTCCAGAGTCGGAGAAGGCGTATGTGGGGACTAAAGCGGGTCTTTTTCTTGTGCTACAGATCCAAAACGGCCAGGCCCACGACCAACTGCAAAATCAAGTTCAAAGCAGCCAGATCCAAAGCGATCAGCCCCAAAAAAACCAGTTCCAAAACACTCGAGTGTCCGTGGTGCAAAAGCTCCAGCTATGCTCCATGCCCATACGGCTTCTTCTCAGCCGCAAAGACCCGAACTTGCTTGTTGCTTATGCCCGAAACGCGTGGCTCTTCAACTTCTACACGCTGAAGGTGCCCAGCAAAGTGTCGTTCGGAGATAAGGTGGACAAGCCACTCGTTCTGATGGTGGAGCTTCCTGCGGACACCTCCCAGTACCTCAAGGTCGCGTTCGTGAAGGAAGACGGGCTAGGCGTAGGGTCGCTTTTTACCCACCAGACGGCCATCGTCAAGCAAATCAGCATCGGCGAACCGGCCAAGAAATTGGCGTTCCTCGATCCGCATGGGCTCTTCATAGTGCTCAGCAAATCGAAAAACCCCTTGACCCGGATCAAGTTCGCCGACCGCAAGAACTACAGAATGCTCCCCACAGTGGAGTTTGACTCCCGCTCCGGTATCCAGCGCAAGGAACCCATTTTTGCTACGGATGAGTACCCGACCTGCTGCCTCATCTGGAAGATCCTAAGGGGGGACAGGGTATCGAAGAAGGTGATTGTAGGGTCAGCAGTTGAAGGGAAAGGCGGTAACCTCAAAATCCTCGATGTGTCCAAGATCGTTTTGGACGGCACCCAGGCCACCATCATCAAGCAGGTGGAGCTTATTTCGATACCAAGGGAACAGCTGATTTCCTGCATCGAGCAGATAGGCTCTACCATCTTGTTTGCGTGTGGCCTGTGCATCTACTCCACCTCATACAAATTGGAGAGCAAAAAACTCAAGCCGGTACAGAAGCTCGTGAGTCTCTCTTCGGATGTGACGTTCATGAGCGTGACAGAAGATCTGGTTCTCTTGGTGAACTCCAAAATGGACTCGCTCTTGGCGTTCAAGTACTTCGAAGAGAGTGCCGATTCCGAGGACTACTTGGAGGTGGCCTATAAAGATCACGTTCCCCGCAGCTTGGTCAACAACTCGGCGTTGGGGGAAAGGTACTTTGCTGGCGATAAATTGCATTCTCAGTTGGTGATCATGGATCCCCGTGAAGACGACAGAGTCAGTACCAAAACAAGCTCTCGGATCGACTCCGGCACCAGCACCAGGCTCAATTCCGGCACCAGCACCAGGCTTAACTCTGGCAGCGTCATCTCTAGCACCAGCACCAGCAGCAAGTCTAGCACTGTATCCGGCACCAGCACGAAGTTCAAGCTCTCGATGATTCCCCGGGCCTATGCGGCCAAGTTTGCCAGCATGTGGACGTCTGCTGCAGAGCATATTGTAACAGTAGGAGTGAACGGAGAAGTGGTGAGTTTCAAACCGGAGATGGACGAGGAAATGGCGCAGATTGAGCACAACTTGGCTCGGGCCTATGAGCTCGGTGCGGACGCACCCATGGCAGATCTTTTGGAGCGCCTTGCCCGGCCGTTTCTGGAAAAGGTCACAGGAAAGGGTTTCCACAGCTTGAACAAGCCCTACTTTGACTACGCAGCCAACCGGAATCACCCGGCCATAGTGGATTGCGACATGGACGAGCTCTCGACTATCACGGAATCGGGAATAGTTCTATAGTGGCCCACTCCACTACTCACTACCCATCACCATCCAATACTCCCCGCTTATTATAGTTTCATGGAGGCTTTGTCGAACTGGCGCCATTTAGTTTTCCGTTCGATCACTATAGGTGCCACTCTTTTCAGAACTCGGGTGCCTTTCAATACTTCAGGACATTGCAAGTCTTTGGTTAGCTGCCAATGTTTTGCTTAGGTACCAATACTTTGGATAGGCACCAATTCTTGGGCAAGCATCCTTGGTCGGAAACTTTGCTCATTACTCATTGGGCATCAAGAGGCAATGGAAGCAATCAACCAAAATCATTATAAACTGATTGGGTTTGGAGTGATGTTTGAAGTGAGTGTGTTAAACTGATCAGGGAATGGGAGGCTGTTGGCGTGCATTTGAAATGGGTACAATTCTCAGGTGCACATGTCCAGGCAAACTTGTTCCAAGCTTGAGGGTCTTCGCATAACAATTATGGATATTACTGTCTAAGATCGTACGCGAAATCAACTTGGTGGACAGAGTCAAGCTCATCTCAATCACTTCAAACCAATTACTGGGGCAAAATAAACAGAGGTTTCGGAGGTTTACTACGGAGGTTTCACTACGGGAGTTGCGTCGCAGAAACATTAAGTTCGGGACACTACGGCGACTTACGTTTATGAGTTCAATGTGGCAGTGTTGGTGGGGCTCTATCCAGATGTGGGTTATCCAGGAGTGGCCTCCAATGCCCAGATTCGGGCGAACTATTGGCTCAGATTGTTTTGTCGTGTGTGCCAAAAAAGATATCAGCTGTCCGAGGACATTTTGGCCTCATAAGAAGTAGATCTTGAGGGACACCGGGGAATAATGGGCCGGTGCCGGACAAAAGCAGTTACACGAGCGGTGCTGTGGCCATACCTTTTGCACCGGTGTATTTCCAGGAAGCCATTCTGTGTCAAAACGTCATTGAGTATGGCATCTGGACTCTCGACCCCAGACCCTGACTGCTTAAGAGTGACGCGTGGTGCTTATCGAGCCACTACCCATCTTGGACAAAAAGACAAGGTGACTGCGAGCAGTATAAGTACATTCCTCGTGTCCGTGCTCGTCTCGTATCTACATTTTCCTTTTTGGTAATGTGTCCTCTGCTCTTTCTCTTGATGTATTTGACTAAGTGCCACAATACGGGTGGTGTAGTGGGTCAACTGTCCAACTAGGCAAATCATGGATGTCTACCGAACATCGTAGCTAACTGGTGCTAAGGACTAGTACTCCGTAGTGTCAGACCAGATTCTGTTCACCGAAGAAGCTCATGCAAAGAGCATGGAAAGCACTCAACGGATCAAAAAGTGTAGTTCCGTAGAGCTAGTGTACGTATTAAATGGTACAGCAGTACTGTAGCAGTCCGCAGTGTAGTAGATCCTAGCAGTAAATATAGCGGTAACACACAACAGTAATACTGTTGGTAAATAGCTAGTACCACTAGTACACAGTTGTACACACTAGTACCACTAGTACACAGTTGTACACACTAGTATAAGTTGTACTTTATAGTGGTCCAGTACAGTGGTGGTCAACAAAATTGTAGGAACTAAAATAGTAATGACACCAATAACTAAAGTGATAAACAGTGGTACAGAATAGTGTAGTAGTAGAATAGTACTACAGTAGTGCAGTACAGTACACGAGTATACTTGGTATGTTTGTACGCCTCGTACCGAATTCGCCTTGTTTGTTGGTTCCTCAGAACTGGTTCTGATGTAGGAAATGGCGTGTTGTCTTGTAAACCAGGCAGCTGGCAACCCACATCCTCGACCAATAAGCTTATTGCCATGCATGTGCTGCCAAGTGGATCTAACAATAGTAGTGAGGTGGTGTGGTGGTGGTGTGGTGTAGTGTAGTGTAGTAGTGTAGTGCAGTACTATTAATCTGTAGTGTACTATCTTACAGTAGAGTAGTAGTGTGCAGCATTACTACAGTAGAGTAGTCATCGTAGTATTACATGTATTACTAGTGTAATATAGTAGTACTAGTAGAAGTAGTGGTCGTCGTGTGGGCGTAGTCCTACGGAGGTTAATGTGATGTATAAATATGATATAATGTAGTAATGTATAGTCTATGGAGTGGTAGAGGTGTAGAGTACAGTCCTGCTGGTAGATGAGTCTGCTGGTAGATGAGTCTGCTGGTAGATGAGTAGTAGAGTATTGATGATAGACAGGTATTTATTGTCACCGGTCCACTTTAGCGAAGTCGAAGTGCCAATTCTCTCTTATTTGTATCTACTCTAATGGAGCATTAGTTGTAAGTGTACTTGCAAATTGCACAACTTCCAAAAAGCAAAGGGAACGGTCAAGGATCTTAGTTAAAGATGGTGATTCTGGAATATTTCCTTCTCTGGGGGGTTATATAAAGGTGACAATTTATCGATACTCTATGACTTAGGAAGAAAAACACGATAAAGGCTAGGGATGTTACTACTCTAAAATAATATTCACTACTAAATATCACTCTACTATTTATTATTATTTATACACTAGACCCCCGATGGGTAACGCACTACCCATCAGGATCAGATGAAGCCACGCTGTTCGAAAGTCTTCTAACAAAGAAGATTCCATAAGGGAATCTTCTGGAAGGGAGACATGGGAGTAAGAATGGGCTCTACTACGGCATTTGAACAGCCGAACGCCGTAGCGGTTCGCCTATATATAGACCCCGGGATTCCCCTTGTAAGGAGGCATCAACGAACAAATATACTGATTGACAAAGTACCAAACGTTATCAAAGAATCTAACACTATTATTTATTATCTATCATTTATCTCCATTACTTATGGGTGGTGCACGACCCATACGGCTGAATGAGCTGGACTGCTCCGTCAAAACCCATTTCCACCCAAAAACTCATAGTTGTAACACTGATTTAAGTCATTTCAATCTACACAGAGCAGCTGAAAGAGGGATGAGAAATTTAGCTACTCTAAGCTTTACAGGTCTATCGGACTTTTGGAAACTTTGTTCTGCTTAAAATATTTATAGTTGGGGCCCAATTAAAGCTTTATTTTGCGCCTGTTTTACCTTCTATTGACACCTTGTTTTACTTTCTGTTGGTATCTGTTTTACTTTCTGTTGGTCTGTTTTACTTTCTGTTGGTATCTGTTTTGCATCTTAATTGCTTAGATATATTAGGGTATGAATTTTTATTAGAAAAATATTATCAAATTTATAATTCCTTTAGAATAAGCTTATACTACAAAAAATAAAATTATTATGATAATTATACATCATTAAGATAGAAAAACCTGAAATTACCAAAATCCCCATCCACACACCATATAGCTTTTAAGCATTGTTATGGATCCCCTGCCGACCATTTGTAGTCGGTCGAGGCATAAATTATACCCAAAAATCATAATGTAATCAGTGTAAAGTGTGAGAAGCATAAACATGTTGATTAAAGAGATTCAGTAATAAATAGGGTAAATTGTGTAACAGGCGCATTTCTAGAGTTTACTGTTGTTCCATATTCTATCATGATATCACTATTCACATATTCACCGTGCTCTATATTTAGAGATGGGTTTCACTTCGGAACCCTTGGCCAATTCCCTGTCGGAAAGAACCAGGTCCTAACAATGAAGATCGAGGACTCATCGTACCTCGTTGCCTATACCACTGAATATCCGATAACATGGCTAAGACGTAGACAGAAGCGACCTTTACTCTTATATTTCTACCCAAGATTTCTACCCAAGAATCTTTTCTCACCAATATTGTAATATTACACTCTGATATTTACCCCAATTTTTACCCCAATATTACTTTACCATAACTCACTCTGATATTCTACTATAATAATGTTTACACAGTATTTTCTCTATCATTTCTGTTATTCACTCATGTATTATGGCTGTAAAATTATTACTCCTATTTACTTATACTATTACTCTATCTTTATTATTTACTGTATCACTATTTACTGTATCACACTATTCACTCTTCACTATTCATGCACTCAGGAGCACTGGGTTCAAGTCTTTGAGACATGGATGCTGGATTCAGTGCTGCTGGTGCTGGCGACCGTCTAAGCTGGACAGAATGCCAACTAGTGGTTCACTGATGTACTTTGTGAAGGTTGGATGTGCTGGTGCAATGAGGATTCTTTGACTGCTTGGATGACATGGGTTCCGGACATACTTGACGTGTACTTGACGTGTACTTGACGTGTACTTGACGTGTACTTGACGTTGTATTGGTTGAAGTGTGTTCTATTAGTATGGTATTTAATGTTTGCTTCTCTATTTCCTACACTAGCTAGTGTATTCTATGGTCACTACGATGACTCGCTAAGCTGGAGTACAAGAGCCAACATGGTCAGCCAATGTATAGCCACCAGTGCTCTGGTGTGGTCAGATGTGCCTTGTCCTGGTGTCGTTGGTCTTTTCCTTTTACACGTGATCTTGTAGATACTCTGATGTAGACCGAGTTTGACCTAAATAGAAGCTGAACAAGTGGCAAAGAGTGAGTACTGGGACTGAAGTGAAAACCATGCTCAAGAACTGTCTGAGACTTCTGCCGAGTCACTTTCGGCCTGGGTTTCTGGTGCCTTATCTTCTGACTCTGTCCTGTCTTCTGACTCTGTCCTGTCTTCTGACTCTGTCCTGTCTTCTGACCCTATCCTGTCTTCTGACTCTGTCCTGTCTTCTGACTCTATCCTGTCTTCGGACTCTGTCTGACCTGGCTGTGGCTCTGGCTTGCCTTCTGCGTCTACGTCCTGGCCCTCTTTCGGTGCCTTTTCTTCTGCTTCCGCCTTGGCATGTAACTTTCTCCGTTGTCGCTGCTGCCGGAACTCTGCGGCCCTGCTCTGACGCTCGGCCTCGTTGTCCTCTCCCTTTCGGAACTCCTGGAGCAAGTTGCGTGCTCTGGACCCCACATCGGCCTCGCTTTCCGCCTTGCTGTCTTCTTCCTGCTCCGGACTGACCCGCTTGCTGGAGTTCTCCAAGAGATGCCGTTTCATCAACGCTCTCTTCCGTGCAGTGGACATTTCGCCGCGCTCAGGCCCGACTGACTTCAACTTCTCGAGAAGACTGTCCATCACGTTAGTGTCGGACTCCGAGTCCGTGCTCTCTGCCTTGGCTTTGGCCTGTGCGTTGCTCTGCTCAACGAGCTTCTTGCGCTGCTCGTACAACTTCAACTCGTCCTCTCGCTTGATGTTCTCCACCTGTGCTTTCTTGAAGTCGGCCATGAAGTTGGAGAACTTGCTCATGAACGAGTTGCGCACAAATGTGTCGCTGGGGTCTTCACCAAAGTAGAGCATCAACTTGTCAAACTCCTTGAACGTGTAGTTGGCCTGGTCCAACAAGAGCTCAACCTTCTTCTTAGCTTTGGGGACTAATGGCGTCACCACCTTGAGGATTCGATCCTGCGGATGGAACTTGGATACGTCGCTCAAATTTCCAACATCAAGCGAGCTCTGCACATTTCTAACCGACTTGGCAAACTCCTTGCAGTCGCTGGATATCACCTCGATCGAGTACTTGGCCACTTCTTTACACCCGGCCAATTCCTCCATGAACTCCATGAGTTCGGGGTAGTTCAACCGGATCGTCTTCTCCACATAGTGCAAGAACGACATGCTGTTTTTGTCATCCTTGACGAAGTTCAACCTCTGCAACGAGCTCAACTTGAAGCCCTTGGCTTGCTTGGAACTGTCGTTCATATAGTTACCGACGGCAAGAATGATGTCAAACACACTGCGCAAATGCTTAGAGTCCTTGATGCTGTCCACGGCGGAGTCCAACGACCTCAACTTCCTCACGAGATCCTCGTACTCTTTTTCAAAAGATGAGAGAGTTCTGAGGGCCCTGATTCTGGACTTCCAGTAGTGTTGCAAGTTGTAGATCAACTCCAAGTAAATGCGGTCCGGCCTCTGCAACTCCGCAGGGTCCTTCTCGGGCTTGACAATATCCTCGGTGGTGTAGTCGGTGGAGTAGGGCTGAAGGCTTGTGGCCAAGCTATTCGGAATCTCCACAATTTCTTCCTTGGCGAGGAACTCCAAAACGGCCTGGTTTTCAAGAATGTCCTTGTCACACCTCAAGATCTTGTTGACTACCTCCACATCCGATATGTTGTTGTAGAAATGAAGATTAATGCCAAATTGCTGTGCAATGTCGCGGGCCAAAAATGTCACCTTGTCCACGTCTTCCTTCTTCTTGGTGGCCAACTTCTTGATCTCCCTGGCGGCAAAGATTGTCTCGATTTCGTCCAACACTCCTTTACCCATCAACTCGGTAACAATAGTCTGGGGCTTAGAATCGCTCCAGAATGAGTTGCTAGCGCTCTCGTCGTGGTCAACCTTCTCCCAGTGCAACTGCTTCAACTTCTTCTTCGGCCGTGGGAATGAGTCGAAGAGTCCGGTGCTCACGGGTGCTTCAGGAGATATCGATTTTTGTTTAGCCATTGGGAATGGAGGGGGCACAGGTGGACCTCCCTTGAATAGGGCTGTTGGTGGAGGGGGTGGAGGGGGTGGTGCAGAACCTCCCAAAGATGGGGGAAGTGGGGGAGGAGGAGGTGGTGGAGGTGCTCCCAACGCTGGAGGTGCACCTCCTAAAGCTGGTGGAAGTGGGGGCGGTGGAGGCGGTGGCGGAGCTCCAGCTGCAGAAGGAGGAGGAGGAGGAGGTGGTGGTGGTGGTGGGGAAGAGAGAGATGGGCTTGATTCACTAGGCTTCTCTGCTGCTGGCTTCTCCAGCTCTTTTTCTTCTGGGGCCTCTGGAATGGCCTCGGCAACACCCACCTTCAGTGTCAACTCTTTCAAGAACTGAGGGTTCATGGAGCTCACGGTAGAAACTCTGTTGGTCTTGTAATCAGTCGTAGGACCACTTGAGCCACGCACCACATCCTTCTCGGTCTGTACTTTTCCTTGGGCGTACTTCTGCTCAATCTTCTTTAAAAGACTAGATGATTCGCTTGAAACTGGAGATTTCCGAGGCAGCTTGACCGGCGACTTTGGCACTTTGACTGCACCCAACTGGGCACGCAATTCCTGCTTCATACGCTCCACGCTTTGAAGCTCCTCCTGCAACTTCGCTTTGACGTTGGCATCGATGAGACTGCTGAGATACGCGTTCTCCTGCTCTGTGAGATTGAAATCAATGTTAATATCCTTGTAGTTGTTTTCAAGCTCCCGCAACCGCTCCATAGCCATGTACTTCTGCTTGGAGTAGAGACTGCTGTTGTTAAATTTCATGATATCGTTGGATTCACTTTGAAGAGAGGCGAGTTGCTTTCTTAATTTGGACAATGTCTCTACATCGTCGTATCTCATGGCGCGTCTTGGGCCCAATGGAACAGGCTCAAGAACAATTTCTTGCTCTTTTTCTCCCTCTAATTCGGGCTCTTCCTCTGCTGCTGATAGCGCTTCTTCTGAAGAGACAGGCTCGAGTTTTGGTGGATTCTCTTCGCCTTGAGGAGCCTTGTAATTTTCGAAATCCGTCATTTCGAGCTCCCTGGCGAGGTTTTCGATATCGTTCATTTGCTCTCTTAAAGCACGCAATCTGGAGCTGGGCTCCACATGTCCACCAAGCAGCTTATTATCAAGCTTCAACTCGGCTTTTTTCCGGTGGATCTGCTTCTTCAACTTGTTCATGAGCTGCACATTGCTGGTTTGAACGGAGAAAGTCGTCTTACCGTCACCTTTCTTCGACTTGATTTCACCGTTGTTCAACATGATCAAAAGTTCCCGCATTTCGACCTCCAGCTCCTGCTTCTCGATCAAATGCTTGCGCTTCAACTCATCATATTCTTGCTGCAACTCTTCGTTGAGCCGTCTAGTCCGCCTCAAAACTGCTTCTTGTTCCTTCACTTCTTTGGTCAAGCTTGCAATGACACCCTCGGAGCCCAAAGAAAGCTGGCGAGATATATCGTCTCTCTCTGCAGTCGCTTCTTCGGCGATCTTTTTATACATCTTGACCTCCTTCAAGGCATTCCTGTACATTTCGTCGGTGTTCAAGCCCTGGAACAATCTATTCATGGCGATGCCAATGGCAGAGTCATCATTAGTGGTGTGAGCATTTGTGACATTTTGGATCAACCCATCTAGAAGACGCAAGCTTCGAACGCTTTCGGCGGGGTCTTCTTTCTTTTCTGATTGGTTGAGGTAAAGGTGCTGCATGGCACTCAAGAAGAAACTCTCTGCCTCGTTGTTTTGCACATTTTGCCAGATGGACTTGACCAACTCCACAGGGTTGTTGAAGTCGATATTCTCGTCGATTTGCTCGGCGGCTTTGAACTCGAGCTTGTCGTTCTCCTCCATTTCAACGTACCGGTCACATTGTTTTGAGAGACTTTCGTAATTTGAGTCTCTGAACTTAGCAAGAAGTCGATCAATTCCTGCGGCTTTGAGCTGGGATCGAAGATTAAGCCGTACCCGGTAATCAATTCCGTACTCCACGATGGTGTTGATAAGGAGCATGGAGCTCAAGCAGTACTCGAGGAGTTGGTTCTCGAGTTGTGTGGAGTTTGCTGCAGGGGAGCTTGTCCCGTACATGGCAAACTTCACCTCTTCACTTGCGCCCACCAAGGAATTCTTGTACTTACCCTTTCCATCCACGGTTTTTGCCAAAAGACTCAACCATAGCTCGAAGCGGTGAAACCTGTTGGGGATGGGAGGCTTTCTCTGTAAATTGCGTTTGCTGTGTTGGGAAGACATAAACTCGTAGTAAGGTTTTGCTGATAGTGCGTCCAACGCCCTAAGCACCTTGTGATACTTTCCCTGGTGATCAGTACCGCCCGATCTTGAGTAGTAGACAATCATGAAAGTAAGCGTCTCGGTGGCAATTTTCCTGGTGGCTAAGCGAGGAGATAAGAGAGCACCCGCTATGGCATTGACGTAAAGCGAGTCGTCGTTCTTTGCTCTTTCAGCGCCCAATTTCTGGTTCATCATGCACCTAAGACATTTGAGGGCATTCAACTCACGGTTAAATATATCATCCAGAATATCCTCGATTTCCTGGGTGCTGATCTGGTCATGCACTTTGGCGAGATAAGACGATAAGGCCGCATCACCCTGGAAGTCAAAGATAAACTCACGGACCCAATCAATAGGCTCAGTGCGTAAAGATACCCACAAGTTTTCGAGCTCTACCGTTGTGATGGATTTGGCCACTAGTTTGCGGGTGTAGAACTCGGGGCTGTTGCCTGATTTCTTGGCCAGCTTGTTCTGCTCACTTAGAGCATCCTGGTGAATCAACATCCACTTTTTGTCGATGCCGTAGGCCAACATTTCCTGACGGGCCAGCGGCGGAAGCGAACGGAAGTCTCTACGGTCCATCAACTCACGGAACATCCGCTCAATGTCCATGGAGTTCAGCGGCTTTTGTGGGAGAGCAATCTGGGAAGCATCCTCGGTATAGGGCCGAGAAATCAGCTGGGAGGTTGACTTCTGAGAAAAGGTTTTGGAGAGCCCCACCAGGGACAGGGACTGGTTTCTCATGTGACGAGACTTTTCCGGTAGCGAGTCCTGGCGAGACTTGAGAGAGTCGGCACGGGAGGCCTTGTCGTCCTTTCGAAGCTTGGAGTCGGACCTGGCGGTTTTCAAATCGTATGGATTGAACACCGGCGCCGACACTTGCCTATAGTGGGAATTGGAGTGGGTCGAGGCACTGGACAGAAGCGGAGCATTGGACGAGTTCGAGTTGGCGCTGGACTTCCACGGGCCAAGGGATGCAAGGCCGGCCATGCGGCGAGACGGCGACACGGTTGAGGAGTTGGAGTGCAGGGTATTAGTGGTGAACACGGAGTCGGCATCGGAGTGGTCCAGAAGCTCGGGGCGGTCGAGTTTTTCCTTCTGGTCTTTGGAGTCTCTGCTCTTTCGGAGGGAGAAGATGGACGACGTGGACGAGCGGTTCTGGGCCTGGCGCTTGGCGGAACTAGGATTAGGGGCCAGCACATGGCTCTGCTTGGCGGCATGGGCCAGCGACGGGTGGTTTGGGGGGTCGGGCAGGCTCAGATGCGAGGCATTGGGCAGGCTCAGGTACAGAGCATTGACCGAGCTCGGCTGCGTGAGGTTGGGCAGGCTCAGGTAGAGGGTGTGCGAGTAGTGGGCCGGGTCCAAGGTATTGGAGCCGTTCAAGGGGGCGTAGCTGGCGTGCGTGGGAGCCCTGTCCGTGGCACCGTACGGTTGCGATGGGGTGGGCTGCGGCGTGGCCGACGTGGGCGGCGGTCCGGACTTTCCCGTGGGCGCCAGGCCTCGTGCTCGTGTTGTGATTGGGGAGTAGTAAGCGGTGGCCTTTGGGTCGGGCGTCTGAGCACCTTCACCTGCCACATAAGGATCTATTCGTTTGCGGAGTGACATGGCCGTAAGTTTGCTGTGGCTGTCTTTGCAAGACTGTAGTAATAGGTCTGACTAGATATAATAGGTCTGACTAGATATAATAGGTCTGACTATCTAGTACTAGGACGGACTATCCTGTATCTGACGGACTATCCTGTAACTGACGGACTATCCGTATCTGACGGACTATGTTTAACCTTGCTTTCGTTGTATCTGGATACTGATGGTTCAGGCGGGTGGATTCTGTGGGATTCGCCTGGATTCTTGACTTGTTTACCGGCCAACTTGGATCGGGGTAATCTCTGATCAACAGGAGGCTGTGGCGGCGCGAATGGAGGGTGGGAAGCAACAAAAACTTCACCGACGGCTGATTCTATAAATAGAAATGAATGGATCCGTCGCTCGTATGGGGAGCTTCCGGCTGTGGGGAGTGACGGGAAACTGGCTGGCAAGTGTAGAGAAAAAATGGCTCACGTAGCGCGCCTGCTTGGTCGCGGCTGTGTGCAGGCGCGGACCCTGCCTTCCAAACTCCGCCTTGGACTTGGCCGGCGCTGCCTTTTGCTTGGGGTCGGACACCTGCTTCGCGGCCGCCGCGCCTATGCTGCGGGCCCTTTTCGGCGGCTGTTTTGCCGTGGTTTTGGGCGTACACTCGTGTGTACGGGTGTGGTGCACGGGTGTGGTGCACGGGTGTGCTCCGTCGTCTACTCTGACCCCATGGCCCTAACAATGCACTAACACTGGCTAAAGACTCTGGGTGCGGCTGACTATCACCGCGACTGCATTGATACCGTTCTTTGTCTTTTTGTCCTTGTCCTCTGTCCACTCCTGTACACTTCGGTCCCTGTCGATTGTCTGTTCCTGTCACTTCTGTCTCGCTGTCACTTTAATCTGAGCCTGTGACGCATTCACGGTTGCATACCAACTTGCTGCTTTTTACGATTTCACCGCAGTGTACACCAAACGAAACCCCGACCTGTGACGGCGGTCGGACTTCCCAGTAATTCCCGAACGCTTTCAGCTGAAACGGAGCCTTTGGCGCTGCTTTCTGGGGTCTTTGACGTGTGCACCTGCATATGCGTGTGGTATATGCAGGTCGCGAGTACTCTTCCTGGAGTTGCCGTGTCGACGCTTATGTGCAGGTCCATATAAATAGATGGCGTCTGCTTTTTTTCTTGGCTTACTGAAGTGGCTTGACTCATGCCGTGCGTGGCTGCAGCGCCTGCACATCCGATACTTACATCTGAACATTACACTATTTACACGGTGCTCGGCTGTGGATGCCCGCCCACCTCCCTGCAGACCACTTCCATGCATCATCGCACGTCACGTGTTCTGGCTGGTCTTACGATCAACTTGGTTCAAACATGCCACCAAATTCCCGCCCCTCGTTTCTCCCTGCAACTTTTGACTTAGCAATCTTGCTTCGCCAAGCTGTCTCCGCAAAGTATTGTCACTGAGTTTCATTGGGTATCAACAAGCATTTCTCGGAATTCTGCACCCAATGAACCCATGGAAGTAAGCTTCTCCACGGTAGCTTCTAGTAGCTTTTCCCTGGAAGAAATTCATTCCAGCCGCTGAAACCTTCGCTTCATTCTAGTATAGATTACTCTATCGTAATACTTCTCTAGAACTCGCTGTCTATTGCAGGACCCCATGCTTCTCGTAGACAGTGATCTTACTCTATGCTTTCCTGTAGCATGGAGAGAGTATCATCCAAGTCTTTGTTCATCTTTTTCTTGAAAGCCTTAGATTTGGATTTGTGCCGGGATAATGTCGCGGGGTGGGCCTCTTCCGAGGCGTCTTGGAAAACATCATTTGGGGCCTCGGTTTCTTTGTCGGCCGTCTTGTGGGCCCTGTTCTTCGGTTTGCCCTTTTTGGCCGGCGTTCCATTTTCACTCAACTTCTTGACCATATCACTGACCTTTCCTCCTGAACGTGGAGGTGTTGCAGATGTTTCTGCCACTGGCTCCTCGTTTTTTGTTTCCAACTCCTCTTTTTTGGTACTTTTCTCCTCCTGTTTCGTAGTGCCCAGCTCCTCGTCTACCTCGACCTTCGGTTCCAAATCGATCTTCTGCATTTCCGCCTCGCTTATTGGTTCCGGCGCAACTACCTGGATTTTTTCTACCCCACTTGATGTCTCCATAATTTCGTGGGACTTTCCGTCAACATCAAGTTCCGGCACCAGTTTTTCCACGAGTCTTTCTTCAGCTACTTCACTTCTTCCTCTGGAACCCGTTTCAGTCCCAGACTGCCCCAGGGGATCCGCTTTTGGATCAAGGCTTTTCGGAACCTCAGTGTCCTGTGCTATTTCGGCTGCTTCTGCTCCAGGAATCTCTTCTAAATCGTGACTTGCGTAAGCCACGTTCTCGCCAATAAACTTTCTGAAAATGTCGCTCTTGATGTCGTCAAAATTCAAGCTCTCAACATCCTCAAGTGTATCCCAGAAGCCAACTCCGGCCCAGAAGATCTTTGCTCGAAGCACCAAAAGCATGAGATAGAGCTTAATGAGAATCGGTTCGTCTTCGGCATTGCACACCGGACCTTGAAGTTCCGTCGAAGCTCTCTTGAACTGGAAGCTGTTTGAAGGCACAGCACTTTCAAACAGCGCATTTGGTTTCAACTTGTAGATGTTGGAATGGATCGACCTCAATTTAGCAAAAAAGTCACAGATGGCCCTTAGTTTCACCAAACAGTAGTTGCACAACGGGTAGCTGCCGACCACATCGTGCTTTTCGCCCGCAATACTGATTGTTTCATTTCCGCTGCTTTTGTACAAAGACTCAGCAGCCGGACCGTAGAGTTTGAGTGAGTAGAGCCGGGCATGCTCCAATAAGTCGTCCTTAGATTCACCGCAAATGCCGCAAGGTTCACGCAACGCCACGGGAACCGCGGTTCCGGACTTAGCACCTTTATAGGAGAGCTTGAAGGTTTCGTTGACGCCGGCCACGGGCTCGATCACGGCTTTGCCCTCCACAATGAGGGACCAGAACGACTTCCCTTTCGACCACCGGTTCATAAACGTGGCTCCCGACAACGAGGGCGTCGTAGACCCCAAACTGGGCTCGATCTCCGAAGTCCATATTCTCTTGAAGTACTTCAAGGCTTTGAGAGAGGCCAAATCAAACGAAAAGTCTTTGCGGATCATCACGTACACAAACGCCTTGAAATCGTGCTGGTACTGCGGAAGGTCCAAGCGAATGGACCGGGTCTTGGGACCATAGATGAGCTGGTTCAAGACAAAGCCCATCTCGTCGTCCAGGAAGTCGTCGTTGGCCACGTGGTCGTCCGCATCGCCAATGCCTACGCTCCGTACGCGAGCCGGATCGTCGTCATCGGTAAAGCGCTCGGAGTTGGCACCAAAGGTCTTGGGCGTGTTCGTGCGCGACGAGCCCGAGTTGCGGTTCAGGTCCTCCATCCGGATGAACAACTCCTTCAAGTCCTTCAACTCGTCCTGCAAATTGGCAATGATGGAGTCCTTTTCGCTGAGCTCCTCAAACAACTTGCGGTTCTTCAACTTGAAGTTGTACGCCTCTCGGCTGGCATTGGACACCATTTCGTTGGCCTCGCTGAAAAGCGACGCAGTCAAGTCCTCCACCTCACCCTCCAACTGCTTGTTTTTTTCCTCCGCGACCGTCTTGTCCGCCCGGAGTTGCTGGTGCTCTTGTTGGAGCTTCTCGTACTGCTCAACCATCTGCTGGTTTTTTTGCTTCAAGGCCTCGTACTTCGCCGCCACCGCTGCGCTTTGCTCGGCCTTGCTCCTCAAAGCAGCGTTTTCTTTGCGCACCTGCAAAAGCGCCTCCTCAAACTCCAGCAGTTTGGCCACCGCCGTGACGAGTTTGGTGGACAAGGTGGTCACCTGCTCCGACAACCTGAGGTCGAAATCTTCCGACATAGACACTTTATGGATTAGAAAGGGGCAATCAATGCAGATTAATGGCAAAGTATTGGGTGAGGGAATGTCACTTCAGACTAGGTGAATTAAACGCCGGACGTGTTGTACGTTTCGGTCTTGCACGTTTCGGTCTTGCACGTTTCGGTCTTGCACGTTTCGGTCTTGGTAAGCCTCGATTGCGCCTTGGTGTTTCACGGTTGTTTCACGTCAAGGGAGGCGGTTCGGGTGTTTCTGACGCGGGCGCAGGATGATATTTTACGTCGGGGTGAAAGTGCAGCCGTGTGTTCTGCGGGAAAGTGATCTGCCGGAAAGTATGGTGTTTCAGTTTGGTTCGCGATACTGCGAATCACGTGCAGTGGCACGCGCTTGAATACAGACCTGAAACGATGTCAAGACTCGCACGTGACAAGATGGACCAGACCAGCCAGGAACAGTACGAAACAACATGGATCGATCATAACACAAAAAGAGCAGACTAGACCTTCATCAGAATCACGTTCTGCGGCTTGCTTAGTCACTCACGTAGTCGCTGTCGTCGTTGTATGCACTCCAGTCCGGGTCATGGGGCTGCCGATGCCGGGCCAACTCCTCATCGGTCATCCTCAAGTAGGTCTTGGCATAAAACTCCACGAAGTCGTCTAGATTAACGTCTCCTGCAGATAGTCCCCGGGCCGCACCCGTACCTCCCATTTCTTCCATGGCACTCATTTCGGCATCCACTGCTTTTCCGACATCCTGCAAAACTGCCTCGATGGCCTCCACGCTCTTTTCCTCGGCCTGCACGCTCTTTTCCTCAGCCTCCTCTTGTGCTCGCTTCGCCTCTTCTGGTAGAAACGAAACCACTCGGCCCCCGTCCTGCACACAGCCACGGTCCCCTCCTACTACTTTTTCAGCCTTCTGTAGGCTCTTACTCCATCCGTACACCCGGAGCTGCTCCATAAGGTACTCACTCAGAAACGCATGTCGCGGTGCCTCGCCCCGTTTCACTGCTGCTCCAAATTGTGCCACAATGTTGCTTTTTATGCACAATGACGCATATTCACTAGCAGACAAGTTTCCAGGAACCTCTTTTGGGCACGTGGGAGTATTGGGCATGGCCACAGTATACACAGCCTGGTCTGCCGGATCGAGATCGGCAACGATGGCGGTAAAATCAACCCTGCCGAGGTCCACGTCACGTGACCATGTGAGGAGGTACGGGTGTTCTGCCAACGCCTGCGTGTAGCTCCTTGGAAGTTGCACTCCCTGCACATCCAGCACGTGATTGAGGAAGTGGGACTCGGCTGCGGAGCTGCGGAAAAGAGCAGCCATGGCGGCCGTGGTGTCGGGAGCTGGTTGGGTGTGTCCTGCAGATAAGGCATGTGCCGCCGTCTCCATTGAGATTTCTTCCACAAGCTCCCCGTGTGGGTTGTCCGGCAGGTAGCCCATGTTCACAAGAAACGCCTCGCCATTACGGAGAAACATGCGGTTGGCTGCAAGCTCGCTGTCCATGTACTGGGGTACGTTGAAGTCGCGTCGGAGTGCGTCATGCTCCAAGGTGTCCCAGACGTGCATCCATGCAGGGACACGCTGAGACCAGGTCCACACTAAGTAGGTGAAGTAAGTCTGGTGTATGTTTGAGCAGTAGTGCATCTCCACTGCAAGGATAGATGCATATGCAAGGGTATGTAGCTGGTGCGTTAGATGCACCCGCTGGGGGCTGTACTTGTTTATTTGCGCTATGGACTGCGCTATTAGCAGCGCGTCACGTGCATCATCTAGGAGAAGAAGCGCAAGGCAACGGGATTTGTACTGCACAAGCGATAGGTCGTGGCGGACTTCAAGGAGCTTGTGTATGGGAATCATGGAGCTGCGTCAGTGTGCGCTTAAAGTATGGGGTTTGAGATGAGTTATCGCAGAGGTGCGTGGAGAGACGGGTCTATATGCAGGCAACTATCAAATCGGAGTGTCGTTCGCAGTCTACGGCGGCACCGGCACAGTCACGTGATGTACCACAAATCACGTGGGTGTTCACGTGAGTGCACGTGGGTGTTCATGTTACGAAGGTCTTGCCTACGGCATAATGCACGTTTTCTATTAACCTCTATAAACCAGCCTGCACCTAATTAGATCTAAAGCCAATCTCGAAGAAATTGCCCAAAATGGTGGTGTTGTACTTTGGAGTGAACGTCACATTGTTAGCCTTTATGTCGGCCATGATCTGGGCCTCCTTCTCGGCAGCAGTACGTTTCACAGTGGCAGCAGAGAGCATTGGATATGAGCGGGATTGAGTGGATTTCGGAGTGCAGTCTGAAAAGTTGGGCGCTGGCGTTCTTATATAGCGCATACTTTTGTTTTTCCGGACACACCGCATCGGACATGCTATGCGCGTTGGCTCGGAAGGTGCTTGGCGGGGGAGAGCACGGCTGAAACACGGCCGAAACACGGCAGGTGCATGGCTGAAACGCCGGCGGAACGGCAGCTAGTGGGTGGGGCATCGAGGGTGAAGCACGCGTGAAACACTGGCGTGGTGGCTTTGCCATGCTGCGTGGCCTGTTCTCCGACTCGCATTTCCGAGGGCGGGGCACCGGAAAATTTGCCTACTGGCTGCAGGCATGCAGCGTTCTGCTCGGTCTAGCGCACCTTGTATGCCGTCCGCCCGTTGGTGACTCATGCCTTGTTTTGCGCTTACTTCTCCCAGGCAATCAGGGTATGGGCCGTGGGAGTGTATGGCGGTGGCTGAGCCCGGATTGCCTGTACTGTTTCGGCGCTTCTGCACATGCGCCCGGTGCTGCTCTCCTGCCTTTTACAGCTAGCAAACCCGAGGGTTTTGTATATAGGGCTATTACCCGAATTACCGTTTGACATGTCCTGGTGCTCCAGAGCCGGTCTCTGATGAGCACGGTGGACGGTCACGTGGCCGACGCAGGAGCAGACGCTACTTTTTCTGTAGGAAACTGCGCTACTTTCTCTGTAGGAAACTGTGCTAATTTCTCTGTAGGAAACTGGAGTAGGTTATACGAAGCAGAAAGCACTTGTATTTTGAGCTCACACTCAATACATTTGTTCTTCGGGATCATTTATTGACGACAAGTCTATAAATGGGTGACGGGTTAGGCGGGATGTACGGGTGCGCCGGACCAACCATGCAATCCCTTGACCGTTCCGATTCTCTAGGTGCAAATCCCTTGACCGTTCAGATTCTCTAGGTAAAGTGCCTACACTGCACTACACTGCTACTAGTTATAACTTACTCGTTGGCAGGTAGACTTTTGAGGTTCGCACGACCTTTGATACTCCACAACCCACTTAAGGTTCCCAAGGCTACTCTACAGTACCAAGGTTTCTCCCAGTACCAAGGTTTCTCCCAGGACCAAGGTTTCTCCCAGGACCAAGGTTTTCCTGGCAGGTTTTCCTGGCGGTCTCGTAGCACTCCCTCTCTACTAAGCCCAACTCAGACTCTGTAGTGTACTTCTACACACTCCAGCCACACTACGCATGCAGGCATTGATTTCAAACGGTGTCTGAAGGTCGGACACTAGGGTTTTCGTACAGGATTCGGAGTGTAGCAGAGGGCAGCGGTGAAACGTTGTAAGTGGCCGTGACGCATGAAGTGCAGTTGTGCGCATTCGCAGCCATTTGGTAGAAAAGTATAAAGCCGCACCAATTGCTTCCATTACTATAATTTTTCTGAATCCGTGCTAGATATAATTGACTATTCATAGTTCAGTTCATAATTCTATAATGCTAGAATTGGAATTGCTATTTATAATCCCTATGAACGACCCTATGAACGACCTGAATATTCCAATTACTCCTAAAGTTAGCCTAAGGGAAAACCAGCTCGGATGAGCCTATGAATCCCTTTATCAAGAATTATCCTCCGTGATCAGACCCAGGAATCTTTCTAGGAGAAATATTGTAATATCCTTCTGTGAATTGAATGGTTGTAATCTTTCCGTGCATGAATGGTTGTGATCTTTCGGTGAATTTACTATGATCCTGAGCACTCCTGCACTACTCAGTGTATCTGATGACCTACGAGTTACGGGGTGAACACTTGAAATGCTCTTCATTGGTTCCGTGATACTTTGGTGGTAGGAATGCGCATTCGTGGATGGAGGGACTGGGCTGAATGCCATGTGCTGATGTTCCCATGATTACGGCTTCCAGCGCCCCATGGTTCCAATTTCGTGCGTTCTCTGCTGTCAAGAAGACCATGAGATAAGCTACTCGACAACTGCACTGTCCGGAGTTTAATTTCTGTGCCCACAAGGTCTGAAAAATGGCGTACAGAGTGCGTCTCCAGGGATGCGAACGGAACCATATGCTGATCAGCTCAGTGGCCAATCGGGGACCAGACCCTGTTGTGGCTAATACCAATGATTCTAGGTTGAGTTCCTACAATACACCAAACAACACAAGATAGCTGATCACATTCCACCCACTACTACTGCCCTAGACTCTAGTACACCACTGTCTATTACACTCTACTCTACTACACTCTGCTAAAGTCGATAGTCTATTTCTAGTACTCTGCCACCATGCCCTACATATATCACTACAACAAAATAGTATTATCACGTAAAGCAATATCACGTATATCATTATCACGTATAGCATTATCACGTATAGCATTATTCACTACATCACTAAGGCATTTACCCTACACTCCACTTATCCCTGTTCTAAGATACGGAGCTTGTGAATCCGTATACTCGGTTCCAATCCGTGATGGAGTATTCAGAACTGGGACGCTCAGTCCCGGAGCTAGAGCCCCGAACGAAGCCGTTGAAGGTCACACTCCAAAGCTGATCCTCCCAAAGCTGATCCTCCCAAAGCTGATCCCTTCATCAATCGAAAATGCTTGCTTATCAAGTCCACTAGCCAAAACCACACTCTCAGCTTACCAGACCTCCATCACATCATCCACATGCACTTCATTCCACTTGAAGCAACACAGAACTGTTGAGTCGTTGTGCCTCAGTCTGCGTTGAGACCTGGTATTAGTGATATGTTTAATGATGGTTGAACTTTGAACTTTGAACTTTGATATGGTTTGAACTTTGATCTTTTTATGTGGTCATGATTTGATGGTTTGATATGGATTGATATGGATTGATATGGATTGATATGGTTTATTTGATGGTTTGATTGATGGTTTGAACTTTGATCTTTTGATATGGTTTGATTGATATTGTTTGATTTGTTTTTTGATCTTTTGATGTGGTCATGATTTGATGGTTTGATTTGATGGTTTGATTTGTTTTTTGATCTTTGATATGGTTTGAACTTTGATCTTTTGATATGGTTTGAACTTTGATCTTTTGATATGGTTTGAACTTTGATCTTTTGATATGGTTTGATTGATATGGATTGATATGGTTTATTTGATGGTTTGATGGTTTATTTGATGGTTTGATGGTTTATTTGATGGTTTGATGGTTTATTTGATGGTTTGATGGTTTATTTGATGGTTTGATGGTTTGATTTGGTTTGGGTATGATTGACTACTGCTGTTCAGTATTGAAGAATGTGACTGTACATGACCAAGCGTCTCGACCACAGCTTCTGGACTTAGCAGGGATTGATTCCGCCCGAAGCGTCATTACCTGTAGCTAGTCAATGCCTGCAACTGAGTCAATGGAACTCTCAATGAACTGAGTCAATGGAACTCTCAATGAACTGAGTCAATGGAACTCTCAATGGACTGAGTCAATGGAACCGAGTCAATGCCTGCAACTAGAGCCACACCAGCAACTTTAGCCAAACACCAGCAACTTTAGCCAAAGACCATTGTTTGTTCCATGGTGATCAACACGCGTCTGTTCATTCACTCATGGTGCCCACGGTGCATTTCCTCTGCACATGGACGGATTTGGTTTTTGACCCTTCGAAATTCGGCACTAAGCACGATATTCACCTACATTACACCGAGTCGGACTTGACATCCATTAAGTTTACAGACCCTAGATTTAAGAGACTGTATAACAGAGACTGTTGAGCTCCAGAAGTGCACTGGGCACTGGTTTAACTAAACACATTGCGTTCTTCACATTCTTTGGGCTGACTCTGGATTTTGTCATGACGTGGACGACAGCCTGGGTTTGGCCGTACACCAGACCAGCAGGTCCGTTTACCTTATGGACTCACATTAGGAGACAACAGAAACAGATATAGATACAGAACAGAAACAGAAACAGAAACAGAAACAGAACAGAAATAGAAACAGAAACAGAACAGAAACAGACAACAGAACAGAAACAGAAACAGATACACATAGACAGGAAATGCCCAGAACAAGTGCCCCAGGCAAAGCCAGTTCTATAGTTGGTCACAAGCTCGGTGGTTTGGACCGAGGTGGTTGGAGTGGCTCTAGTTTCAGACGGTGGCCGAGGCTTGTTTCATGCCAGGCTGGATGTGCAGCAATGGCCGTGGAGCGTTCCCAAAGCTCGGCACAACACTGTGTAGAGCAAAGTGTCCCGAGTTTCCGTCTTCGGCAGTCGGGCGGCCCCACAGAGGCAGTACTCAGGTACTTTCATGATCATCACGTGCAACAAGCATCACCGGCAAGGAACAAGATCTTGCTATAGTATGGATCTTCTATTTGGGATCTTCTATTTAGGATCTTCTATTTGGGATCTTCTATTTGGGATCTTCTATTTGGGATCTTCTATTTGTATGATATGGTAGAATGATACAAAGTCCCCTATTCTGGAGATAAGAATACTCAGTAATGCGAACCCAGCCGATGCCAGAGTACTAGCCTGGCAGAGGCTGTTCAGAGGTCGGTACTCTAGTTTCAACCAGCAATTGCAGACCAGCGTCGGACTCATCCCAGCTTGGCTCCAAGCCACACGCGGTAGATTCTTGTGCGGCAGCGTAGTCGGCTAGTTGATCTTATGAGGTACTTCCCATAACACAATCCGTACATTGTCCATGGAGGTTAGGCCACCTACAGTGCCCCGAAAGCAACGGGCAGTTCTACAACAGTCAGGCACTTCTCTAATCCTCAGCCAAGAACAAAGTTCCTTAGCCAAAACGCGCGACTAACCTGACCACAAGCTTATTGGAGCTTATTTGGAGCTTATTTGGAGCTTATTTGGAGCTTATTTGGAGGAAGCTTATGGAAGAAGAAGCCGATTGGACGAAGAAGTCTGATTGACTACCACCTAGACTTTAAACCAGGTCTTACCTTGTAGGCTTGACTTGATGTTTGTAAAACAGGGTAACTAGGCTGATCAGAACTGAGGTAGAATTGAGAGAGCTCTGAAGAAGAACTGAGGAGCTGGAGATGAGAACTGAGCTAAGAACGCAGAATAAGACTAGGAATCAAAACTGAGAAAACTGAGAGTAGACCTGAGCATAAGAACCGGTTAACACCGAGAAGAAAACTAAAGATAACAAGTCAGGAAAGTCAGGAAAGTCAGGAGTCAGGAGTCAGGAAAGTCAGGAAAGCCAGGAAAGTCAGGAAAGTCAGGAGTCAGGAAAGTCAGATAAACTCACGACAAACCTCGGTTAATCGAAGACATAATAAACTCAGAATAATGAGATTCGGAATAATACAGATAATCAGAATCAGGCCATAACAACTGAGGTCAAGAAAGAACCGAGGATGGAAACGGGAATAATAAATACCAAGAAAAATAACAACTGAGATTAAGAAGTGAGAATAATAAAACAGAAAATAAATAGAATAAAACAGAAAATAAATAGAATAAAACAGAATAAACAGAATAAACAGAATAAACAGAATAAACAGAATAAACAGAATAAACAGAATAAACAGAAATGAATTGAAAATAAAAAGATCTGGAGTTAACAACTGCGGATAAAAACCGAGGATACATTCTGCCAACAATAAAAATAAGCATAACGTGAAGCTGGCTGCCTCGAAGTGTCCTCACTGTCCAAGCCTACAACCTCAGGAACAGACGCCCAGCTCCCGCTGGGCCACAGACGCCTAAGCACAGCGTCTTTTCCCGATACAATGACTTCTACAATCGCCTTTGCATAGTTCTGCCTAGAACAATTTGCTGTGCCAATAACAAGGTAGGTGCAACCTACTTGCATGTGGCAGACGTGGTCTGATTGTCCCGGAGGACCGGGGGCCCGGGATAATATGGACCGAGGCTGGTTCGGGCCGAGGCTGGCTTGGGCCGAGGCAGGCAGGCCGAGGTGTGTTTAGGGTTTCAAGGAGCCACGTTTGTTGTTTGTAGGGGCAGGAGGGCGAGGTTGGTCGTGGTCTCTGATGCTGCGGACTCCGAGCTGGGCTTCGTGCATACGACTTCGGACTGATTAGTCCATGTGCCTGTGAACTGGGGTACACTTTTTGACCAGCGTCCGTTTGGGGTCAGTCAGTCGGTAGCGACTGAGATTGGGCTGGCTAGGACTGCACACTACAGAGTGAAACCTGGCTCCGACTACGAATAATGGACCATTTCGAATTCCTCTCTATGCCCGATGAGAGACCCCGGTTTCTCTCACGCGTCTAGCAAGTCACGGTGGCAGGCAACGGTGCCGGCATGCAGGACCTCATGCAACCTTGTACACCAATGCTGATGAAATTGTCCGCCAGCAAGGGTAGGCCAAGCGTGGGGCGGAGCGGGCGTGGGGGCTTTAGGCCTAGTGTGCTTAAGGTACTGTGTAAGACGCTGGCTACGATGTTTGGATGTGGGGAGGTAAGGAAGCCGGGATGTTTGGATGTTTGGACCACGGACTTCCGCTGTTATTCCAACCATGTTCGTTACCATCACTTGCGGGGGATCGATCGTACTTACAGTCACGGTATTGATCTGCATGATCTAGAAGCACTAGCTGTTCATAATGGACTTCTGGAATTCCACCTGATGTAGGGCGCCGGAAACGGTTTCATCACCGCTTGTTATTGTTGTCTATTTTCGCTGCCTCGACCCGTCTCTCATGCACCGGAGAACTCCGTGCTGCACTGATTCGGCGTGAGTTGCAATCTGGGTGCGCCAACGGCTACTAAAGTCGACGCGCGCGTGCCGCTGCAGAACATCCTCGTGCAGCTCCTATGCTACGCATGCGCACTGATGTATGTACTTAGATTCTGTCAGCACTCGTGCAGGTGCCCTGCGCAAATCTGCTTTAGCCCTGAAATGTTGAATGATTTCTTCCGCGGCCCTCGCTCGTACATGCACTTGCCATGACATAGTGCCACCACCAGACTGGACCACACCACAACTTGCTACTTCCGTGCACAGACTGGGCCGGATCACGGGGCACAGCCCGGGCCACCCCCGGTTTGAGATTTGCGTAGTTGCTCGCTAAACTCGTCACATTCCCGGTCGCTCTCTGGCCTGCAGCTACCTGGTCTAGCAGCGGCCGGCTAAAAATGCCCTCAGGAATCAAGCCGCTCACACGGTTTCTGTACGTGTGAGCAACTCAAATCCTGGCCCTGGGCCGATGAGAGACAGGACCTTTCGAACCCAAACAAAGCCGAGTTCTGCGGGCACCCATTATGATGCTCTTTTTTCTATTGCGGTAATCCGCCGTTCTTGGAGTCTACTGTTTAGCATTTAAGCGAGCGCGCAAGTATGCTGTCATTTGCATTGCATGACGCACGCATGCATATTTAACCTTCGAATCTGTGCGCGCTTGCGCACGTGTTGGGCTTGCTCTTGGGTAAGAGATCATCTCCAGGTTTGTGTGCAGGTTCCACTTTGGGGTCGGGGAATCTTTTCGCCCAATTTGTAATGCGCATCTTTGGCGCCAGCCTCAAACGGCACCGAGTGAAATCCCGGCCAGTGGGCTCCCTGCACCTGCTTGGCCATCATGGCATTTCTGGCAGCAAGTCCGAACTTGCGCTTCGGGCGGGCTAAAAATAGCTTCCTTCGCTCCTGAGCGTCTCCAGGCGCACTTGAGTCTTTTCTTCCGGTCCCCACCCCGTCAACTGACTTGCCGCGTAAAGAAGTGGTCTGGGCGGACCCAAAGGGATAATTCCGACCGAGGTGTGCACACAAACGGTTCTCCTAAGTGCGCACTTTGCGGAGACATGTTTCCACTTTACTCCAGCAACCGCGTCGTTCCCAGTCGCACAAAACCGTGCAGGCACCGTAGAGGATAGCCCATAGTGCAGGAGTCCTCGGGTGTGCCGAGCGTGTTTTGAGAACATCTTGAAACTTATCTCAGCGCTCTTGCATAGGCATATGTAAGAAATTTCACAGCGCAGAATTGCACAGTCACTTGCGCCACACGTCCCGGATATTCAAGCATTTATTCCGTGAGCCGCATGGTGCCCCATGCAATGGTCTCGCCACCAGCCCCGGTTCTGGCACCACCGGAAAACATTGCCCCACCCGATACTTTATTAGCCGGAGCAACCAAAGTATGCGTCTATTTTCGTATCACGAGCCCGTGATCAAGATAAACTCTAACTTTGCGTAGGCCACCTAATCTACTTGGTGCGGCACTACGCTGTGCCTGATTTAGCCGAGTATGTGAGCGGTTAGAGTGGCGACGGCCCAGTATGCTGGACTCTCGCGCGGCACGGAAGTTTCTTGCGCATTGCTGTTGGTTAGTCTTGGGATTGAGCAACAGATACGCTGCGGAATGCGTAAGTTCCGCATTGTATGCACACCACGACTGGTTATGCATGTAAGTGAAATACCAGTTTCTCAATAACGTTAGGGAACCGGACTTGTGCAGCGGGAAAGGTGCGACATCCACCGATTGGGGTTGCACAAAGACTAAATTTAGCCGTGAAATTATTCTTGTTTAGAATGGATTAGGTCCTCATGCAGAGCGTTTGAGGGTATGCGGTCAGATCTCGCGCATTCCGTTTGTGACTTCATAACCACCAACGAAGTCAGATTGGGTTTCCAAAAATAGTTTCTCCATGCCACCGGAGCATGCACGTACGTCACTGCGTACGACGTGTTCGGAGTTTGCAGCCAGAGGGGCAGCAGTACTACCCAAGCCCAGAGATACATGGGCCGAAGCGCAAGTTGCGGTCTTGGTGGGCGGCGTCCGGAAAGGTGGCAGAGAGGTCACCAACAAACGTTGTAAGGTGCATTAGACGCGCAGCGAAAAGAGCTCTTGTGACGCGCAAATGCGGCGTTGGCAGATACGGCATACACGCAATCCGCCGCGTAAAGTAGCCTAATCCCACAATGCGCCTGCACGGCCTAAACGTCCCTCGAGGCAATTTCATCTTCGCATCTTTTAGCGCAAGGACATGCAGATCTCGCATGTGCCAGGTCCGGTTCATACATGGACCTTAAACAATTTGGAATGGCTGCACGCTGCGTCCTATTATATATTATTCGGATGCTGCCCTCTGAGCGCACGCCATAGACTTATCGACCCTCCACTCCGGCATTTTTTTGGTTCTCCCTTCACTTCAAAGCTCGCCCTATATTTTCGACGACGCCTCCCAAGACGCCCCCGTACAATCGCCCATCTTTTTCGACACACTTCTCCCCAATGTCCAGAGCAATCAGCCCCAAGCTCTCCATAGGCCTGATCTTGAACGAGGCCCCGCCCGCCAACGACGCCCTTCCTCCCATAAAAAGCCTCCCGGCCCCGGCGGCTGCCACGGCCATGGCGTCGCCCGCTACCGTGGCCCCCCTCCGGCACTCGCCGGTCCCAGCCACAACTAGACTCGACATCCCCTCCGAACACAGAGAATACTACACGCAGTACAAGCCTTTCTTCACCGACGACGCATACTACGGGCGGCAGGCGGGCCCAGTCAACCCTTCCATGTACTCCGGCGGCCAAGAGCACGGCGAGGCCCGGGCGCCCGTGCCCGTGATCAACGGCATGGTCCCCACATTCGAGCCGCAGGCCGCCATGTACGCGTACTACCCCGGGCAGGACACAGCATACATCAACAACGTCTACTACAACTACACGCAGCGGCCCGAGGCCGGCATCCGGTACGGGCAAAAGAGCAGGCGGTTCCGGCGCCGCTACTACCAGATCCACCGCAAGTACAAGTGCTCGTTCGAGGGCTGCACCAAGAGCTACGGCTCGTTGAACCACCTCAACACGCACATCGTCACCAAGCAGCACGGCCAGCGCAAGTGCAAGTCGGACTTCCGTGCGTCCGAGGAGGAGGCCGACCGCTCCACCACCGACCCGTCGCTGTCGCGGTCGGAGGACGAGAAGAAAGAGGCCGACGACGACGCCGCCAGCCCCAACGACTACGCGGACCCCGACGCCGCCTCGCGTTTTGCGCTTCCCACCGTGCACCAGACCCCAAAGCACTACACGCTTCCCTTGCCACCGCTCTACAACTCGGACCTGAATGCGGTGCGCTTGCCGCTGTTGCCTTCCATCATCAGCCAGTGCAGCTCTTCATAGCGCCGGCGCCTGCGCTTCTGTGCAGCAGGGGTGCAACTAGAACAGTGAATAAAGGAGGGACAGAGAGGACAGAGAGGACAGAGAGGACAGAGAGGACAGAGAGGACAGAGAGGACAGAGAGGACAGAGAGGACAGAGAGGACAGTAAAAGGTAGGACAGAAATAGGACAGTAAAAGGTAGGACAGAAAATGAGGGTAGGTCAAAAGTGAGTTGCGGTGCACGCCGTGGCTGAACGTTCGTGCTACTCAACGGTAGTGAGCATAAACAAACAGTGAGCATACAAAAATATACTACTAACATTAACATACTAATACACTAGACATACCATACTACTACATACTAACAATCTATACTACATACTATACTAACAATCTATACTACATACTATACTAACAATCTATACTACATACTATACTACATACTATACTAACATTCTATACTACATACTATACTAACATTCTATGGTGTCATCATACTAGCTCTACATACTAACATTCTATACTACATACTACACTAACATTCTATAGTGTCATCATACTAGCTCTACATAATACTACATACTATACTAACATTCTATGGTGCATCATACTAGCTCATACTAAACGGCTAGACGCGGAAAAGGTCAGTTCAGGGCAGGAACATCTCCAGCCCAGCGAAAACCGGACCAGAGTACAGTGGCAGTAGACGCTTCGTATGCAGTGATTGGAAGGCGGCCGCCTGATGACGGAGCGCAATACCTACAGCGGAAGCGCAATTGCGCTCTGGGGTCGACAGTCCCGAGCAAAATCACATGGTGCAGCAAGTAAAGAAGGACCATTGCAGTCTAGTGGAACAATCAGAGCAGAACAATCCAGTGGAATATCAGTGGAATATCAGTGGAATATCAGTGGAATATCAGTGGAATATCAGTGGAATATCAGTGGAATATCAGTGGAATATCAGTGGAATATCAGTGGAATATCAGTGGAATATCAGTGGAATATCAGTGGAATATCAGTGGAATATCAGTGGAATATCAGTGGAATATCAGTGGAATATCAGTGGAATATCAGTGGAATATCAGTGGAATATCAGTGGAATATCAGTGGAATATCAGTGGAATATCAGTGGAATATCAGTGGAATATCAGTGGAATATCAGTGGAATATCAGTGGAATATCAGTGGAATATCAGTGGAATATCAGTGGAATATCAGTGGAATATCAGTGGAATATCAGTGGAATATCAGTGGAATATCAGTGGAATATCAGTGGAATATCAGTGGAATATCAGTGGAATATCAGTGGAATATCAGTGGAATATCAGTGGAATATCAGTGGAATATCAGTGGAATATCAGTGGAATATCAGTGGAATATCAGTGGAATATCAGTGGAATATCAGTGGAATATCAGTGGAATATCAGTGGAATATCAGTGGAATATCAGTGGAATATCAGTGGAATATCAGTGGAATATCAGTGGAATATCAGTGGAATATCAGTGGAATATCAGTGGAATATCAGTGGAATATCAGTGGAATATCAGTGGAATATCAGTGGAATATCAGTGGAATATCAGTGGAATATCAGTGGAATATCAGTGGAATATCCAGTGGAATATCAGTGGAATATCCAGTGGAATATCCAGCGTACTGGAATAATCCAGTGGAACAATACAGCGTGGAACAATACACCGTAGAACAATACAGCGGAGTAGACAATACAGAGCAGTAAGCAGTGAAGCAGTAAGCAGTGAAACAGTAAGCAGTGAAGCAGGCAGTGAAGCAGTAAGCAGTGAAGGAGCAGTGGCTAGGCACGGTACAGCACAGCAGCGGCGTCGGCAGCAGGTCCATACAGAGCAAAGTACAATAGTGAAGGGAGCAGCTACTAGGGCAGCCGGCGGCCGTGTGCAGTCCGGCCGAAAGTGCAGTAGGAAATTGTAGACACGGAGATCGCCGTCCGAAAACCGCAGACACCAAACGTCAGGAGACGCCCTGGAGTCGAACTCCACAACCGTAGACCGGCAAGTGCCGCAAGACACGGGCCCCAGAAGCGCCGGCCGGAAACTCCAGAGTCCGAGGTGCACTGGTCCCAGGGAGCCACGTCCAGGAGTCTCGTACCTCGGGAGGTCCAGGAGTCTTGTACCTCGGGAGCACTTTCGGACTTGGCCCAGTAATGGCCTCGGCAGCCCCTGGGCCTCGGGTACGGGTTGCAACCCAGAAAAGGTCTTGGCATTGTAGCAAAAGCGGATAGTGCTGTTCGGAATGCGCCGGAGAAATGCAGGGAAAAGATCAGTAGCTAGACCAGTAACTACACCACAGTGTGAACAAGTTGGCCCTTGGGCCCTTTCAAGCCGTCCACGTTCTGGCGCCCTTTCAAGTTTCCCACCAACGCCTCGGTATTCGCTTATAGGTCTTTACCTGAGTCTTTACTTGATCAAGAGAATGGCACCGTCCACTCCTCAAGTAGTAGCTAGCAAGTTCAGAAGACAAGCAAAAAGTCCACGAGCCAGCCGAAACAAGTCCCAACAGCCAACGCTGAAAGATCAAAGACAGCTCACGAAGTTCCCGTACCTGGCATTACCAGCCACGAGATCTTCCGTCTTGGCTACCGCAGAGCC
Organism: Metschnikowia colocasiae; assembly: GCA_002370175.1. Taxonomy (NCBI): domain Eukaryota; kingdom Fungi; phylum Ascomycota; class Pichiomycetes; order Serinales; family Metschnikowiaceae; genus Metschnikowia; species Metschnikowia colocasiae. Next base: position 91,143 of record NKZV01001189.1, on the reverse strand, counting down.
AGCCTAAGGTGGCCTCAGATTATCCCATCTTTACCCAAGACCACGCGTGTAATCTTGAACTCACTAATAGCCAAGAGAAATAGTATCACATAAGACCATCCCAATCAAGACAGAATCAAGACAGAAGCAAGACAGAATCAAGACAGAATCAAGACAGAAGCAAGACAGAATCAAGACAGAATCAAGACAGAAGCAAGACAGAAGCAAGACAGAATCAAGACAGAATCAAGACAGTATCAAGACAGTATCAAGACAGTATCAAGACAGTATCAAGACAGAAGCAAGACAGTATCAAGACAGTATCAAGACAGTATCAAGATCAAGACAGTATCAAGAGACAGAATATCAAGGCATCGACAGATCAAGCATCGGCGTATCGTAATATCCCAAATAAAGCATTGCAAGGCTCACCTCTTTCCCTGTACAATCCACCAATCCACATTCTTCTATACACAAGTGGTACCCATTGCTCACTACTATGAACTACGGGCATCAGTGGCATAGAATATGTTCTAAAATCGTGCAATGTAGTACAGTCACGGCAGTCCCCACGTTGGGCAGTCCCCACGTTGGGCAGTCTTCGGCCATTTAGGTAGGCTGGCAGTGCATGAGAAACGGCAGACGATACTACCTGACGTAGTCCGGAGTAAAGAGTGCAGTGACGTAGAGACAGAGAGAGAGAGAGATAGAGAGAGATAGAGAGAGAGATGCGAACGGATAGTAGAAAGAATACAGTGTAGACAATTGATTAATAGAGAAAGTATATTCGTACACTTGAAGTAAAGTACAAACAATTTGCTCAGTTAGAAGTATAAATATACTACCACAATGAAGGTAATCTGAAGAGATTGACTTGCCAATGCGTCAGTTAAGGACCACAGGCACAAGTCAGAAATGGACAGAGGTAACAGAAAATAGAGAATGGACCGAGCCGTTGCAGGTGCAGAATAACCCGCAGAGAAGGTGTAGCAAAGACAACATGGCACAGCAGAGTAAATAGAGCAGTTTGAGTGCTGCCAAGAGACCTAGGCACCAGAGTCTGACCATCATAAGGTAAATGTTTCCGCATTGAGTTAGATGGAGAGAGGAAAGACTTAATATAATCGAGTCCAGAAGACTGGGTATGAAGCTGGACGAAGACACCGGAAGAGTCAGCCCCGAGTGTCCAGTGTTGCCCAATTCGATTAGTTAGGACAATGGTGAACCAGAAAGAGAAAGAGAATGGGAAAGAGAAAGAGAAAGAGAAAGAGAATGGGAATAGAGAAAGAGAAAGAGAAAGAGAAGGGAATGAGAGAGAGATAGAGAATAGAGAATAGAGAATAGAGAATAGAGAATAGAGAATAGAGAATAGAGAATAGAGAATAGAGAATAGAGAAAGCAATAGAGAAAGCAATAGAGAATAGAGGATAGAGAATAGAGAAAGCAATAGAGAAAGAGAAAGAGAATGAGAATGTGAGAGAGAAAGAGAATAGAGAATGAGAAAGAGAATAGAGAAAGCAATAAAGAAAGAGAAAGAGAAAGCAATAGAGAATAGAGAATGACAATAGAAAATGACAATAGAAAATAGAGAATGGGAATAGAGAAAGAGAATAGAGAATGATAATAGAGAATGAGAATAGAGAATGAGAATAGAGAAAGAAAGAGAAAGAGAAAGCGAAAGCGAAAGAGAAAGAGAAAGAGAATGACAATAGAGAATAGAGAATGGGAATAGAGAGAGAGAATGGGAATAGAGAAAGAGAAAGAGAATAGAATAGAGAAAGAAAAATACGACTGAGTTAGAAGAGACTCGGTTTCAACGTCTATATGGCGTACTCTACAGTGTAGATTGGGTGAGTAGCGTAGAGTGATTCCGAATAACGCTCAGTAGGAGACTGAGTATTCACACATGCTGATATCCACAGAGGATGGGTACCTTAGCTCGGAAACTCAGGTTACTTGGCCATTCCGTACCTACCTACTCTAGATCCATGAGTAGTTTCCCACTACACCTTTCCCTCTACACTTTCCCCTTCTACACTTTCCCTCTACACTTTCCCCTTCTATTTACTAGCCACTCCAAACTACTTTAATCTACACTCTACACTCTACACTTCAGAACCTATTGATAATCCCTTTCCCCTACTCCGTCTACACCATACGCATGCCTCATGACTCAAGCCAGTCTTCTAGCTTCTCCAGATCTTTGTTTTCAACATTCACATCCTAAGAGCATACATATCCACAAGTGCAGTCCTTTCGAATCCTACGCTACTGGCTGCCGTGAGCCATACTTGCAGTGGTACTAGCTTATCTTTTGACAGTCTGGCGGTGCCTGCGCCTGATCGCCTCCACGGTTATTGAGCTGTCAGTTACGAGTACTCAGTTCACTGAGGCCACTGCACAATGATGCCGTTTAGGATTACAGGAGACAGCTTGAATAGGACTCCAGAGAGGAAGTAGACTAGGAAGTAGACTAGGAAGTAGACTAGGAAGTAGACTAGGAAGTAGACTAAGAAGTAGATTTTAGGAGACTTTAGGACGTGAGACTTTAGGAAATAAGACCTTAGGAAGTAAGACCTTAAGAAAAAAGGGCCTTAGGAAGTAAGATCTTAGGAAGTAAGACCTTAGGAAGTAAGACTTCAGGTGACCTTAGGAGTATGCTTCAGGTGAATTTAGGACGTGAGACTTTAGGAGACTTTAGGAAGTAGACTTAGGAAGTAGACTTTAGGAAGTAGACTTTAGGAAGTAGACTTTAGGAAGTAGACTAGGAAGTAGACTTTAGGAAATAAGACCTTAGGAAGTAAGACCTTAGGAAGTAAGGCTTTAGGAGACTTTAGGAAATAAGACCTTAGGAAGTAAGACTTTAGGAAGTAAGATCTTGGGAAGTAAGATCTTAAGGAGTAAGATCTTAGGAAGTTAGACTTCAGGAGACCTTAGGAAGTAAGACATTAGGAAGTAAGACATTAGGAAGTAGACTTAGGAAGTAGACTTAGGACGTAGACTAGGAAGTAGACTAGGAAGTAGACTAGGAAGTAGACTAGGAAGTAGAATTTAGGAAGTAAGACTTCAGGTGACTTTAGGAAGTAAGACATTAGGAAGTAAGACTTTAGGAAGCATGACTTCAGGTGACCTTAGGAAGTAAGATCTTAGGAAGTAAGACATTAGGAAATAAGACTTTAGGAAGTAAGACTTTAGGACGTGAGACTTTAGGAGACTTTAGGACGTGAGACTTTAGGAAGTAAGATTTTAGGAAGTAAGACTTTAGGAAGTAAGACTGCAGGTGACCTTAGAAAGTAAAACCTTAGGAAATAAGACCTTAGGAAGTATGACTTTAGGAAGTAAGACTTCAGTTGACCTTAGGAAGTAAGACATTAGGAAGTAAGACTGCAGGTGACTTTAGGAAATAAGACCTTAGGAAGTAAGACCCTAGGAAATAAGACCTTAGAAAGTATGACTTCAGGTGACTTTAGGAAGTAAGACCTTAGGAGTATGCTTCAGGTGACCTTAGGAGTATGCTTCAGGTGGCCTTAGGAGTATGCTTCAGGTGACCTTAGGACTTCGTAGCTGTACCGTATAGCTCTGCGTTGGCTACCAATTAGCTACATGAACTTGCTGTATTTAAATGTAGTATCTACCCATGGGCTGATTCCCAGTAAACTGTCTTCTGGCTCTACTAGTGGGGATGGGCTACTACTAGACTACTACTAGTCAGGTGATGGACTACTAGTGGGGATGGGCTACTAACGGTCTGATCGCGTACTAACGGTCTGATCGCATACTAACGGTCTGATCGCATACTAACGGTCATAGGCATCTCATGGTCATAGGCATCTCATGGTCAGGCGTACTAACGCTCTAATAGGCATCATGGTCAGGCATACTAACGCTCTAATAGGCATACTGGTCAGGCATACTCACGGGCGATGGGTTTACTCAGCTACTGGAGGCTGGCGTTGTGTGAGGCGGCCTGCACAGATAACGGTTTGACTTCAATTTTGCTGAGCAACGGTCTCCTTCTGGCCCCATACCGAGGCCTCAAGCTGGACTGCAGACGTGTTAGCACATGACAAGACGGCGCTGCATGAAAACCGCCTGCGGGAGGAATGCAAGTGAAAGCTGCCCACGCAAAAATTGGCGGTTGACGTTAGCAAGCTTTGACGTGGAGATCTAATGGATCTGTGGACATGGGGTCTCGCATGGGGTGGATTCTCGTGTGAAACAGCCCCGAAACGGGTGCTCGGAGTTACCACCAGCCCCGGCCTATTGCGCCGCCGGAGATACGTGGCTGGCCATGCCGCAAGCCTCTGCTGGCAGGTAAAGAAGAGGCGAGGGCAAGATTGCAGTTGGGTTGTGGAATTCTATTTTTATCGCTCCTGTGCATGTGCAGTGCTGGTTCGGCCGAGATGGTGCTCGGTCGGAGCTCCCAATCGAATGGCCCTGTAGGCTGGGGCTGTTCATAACCCACAGCTTGGAGTCACTTAGGATGCACGTGAGGTGCCCTCATGCATGACTTGTGCACCAGGCATGTAGACTCTGCTACTAGGAAGAATGCAACATCGTCCACACATGCCAGCGCAAGCATGTGCAGATCAACCGCCACATGTTTTGACAGCAGAGCAAGAGAAGTCAAATTTCCCTAGCGGAATAATTAGTGCCGGCCGGGCACATAACCGCCCCATTGTTCGTTTGGAATTTGGGTATGCATACAAAATAGCGCTCTTTGTCTGCATCGCCGCGCATGCAGATTTTAATCGTTTAGACGACGTGCAGGGCTTTGACCGTTTTGCCCATGTGCAGGCCACATTCCTTCCCTCGCTTTTAAGCTTCCAAACCGGGTCCTAAAGCCGAGTTCAGTGCTGCACCGTGAGACGTTGCAGATGTTAAAACGCACATGCTCTAGTCCGCACCTGCTGCAGCAAGTTCAACTTTATGTCCTGCACCCAGAACCACTACATAGTATTTGCGCCCGTACCACTGGTGTACGGGGGTTCGTTTCAGGAAGCCTTCCGCGAGCCGGCCCTTACTCCAGTTGGCACTCCCGATGTACGCGTCTGGCAACGGTGTCCCTATGAAGCAGGCCTCTGACCAGATACACTGCTCTATGCACGTCATCTATTCTCCACCGGAATTCGCCACGAGCAAAGCAAAGAGTCCCTAGACACCCGTACCTTCACCCCACCGGAAAATGCTCCCCGGAAGCTTGTTCGGGTACCGGAAGCTTATTCTGGTACCGGAAGTCTGGATCCAATTTCATTCACTAGATAGCCTCAACATGGCAGGCCATACCGACTACATCAGGAACCGTGGTTACACGAGTAGTCCACACTCATGAGACACTCTTCGGTAGTTGTTCGGGAAGAATTGCCACAGTATCTCCAGAGAGGTTATGGCACCCTCGGCCTGATTCCCCAGATGCATCTATATGGTCTAGGTGAAATGGCTCTGAAGGTCTTCATATTTAGATTAAAAAGAGGGGAGCGCGCTACTAAAAACATTACAAAAAAAACTTCAACAGTGACTATCATCAGTAAACTGATCAAATAACCTTCATCAGCGGACTATCTTGATGCTGAGAGCAGATGCAGCAACGCGCATACACCGCGTCGTAACAAGTTTCATCTCACTCGCCCCAGAAGCCTGCACACAGTGCGGTTCCGCAAGATAAACCAGACTAAAGTGGCACGTGACCCTGCGCGCATGATTTCGCACTACATGCCAAGATGCCACCACCAGGCACACTACACGGAGCAGAGCACCCACCAGCCAAATGTCCATTGATGTGCACGATGTATCCGTGCAGGACCCCAAACACCCGGTGCAGGGTACCCAGTCTCCAGGCTCTGGATCTGTCCTTTCCGGTGAGGAACTGGAACCACCCCGCACTATTGAGCCCCAAGTTTCTGGAGCGGAAGCTGGGGGAGGCCATACTATAGGAAATGCCCAAGGCGTTGAGCAGGTTAGAGAAGACGAAGGCGACGCTCAAGCTGCCGAAGATGCTGGAGAGACCGGGAAAGCAGGAGACGCCGCCGAAGGCGAGGCACGTGACCTGCATAGAGAACAGTTCATTTCACTGACTGAAGGGCCTGAAGCCCCTGAAGCCCCTGTGTCTCAGAAAGAAGCCCCTGTGTCTCAAGAAACCCCTGTGTCTCAGGAAACCCCTGTATCTCAGGAAAAAGAGGAGCCTAGGAAAGCAAAGAGATTAACGCTACAGGAAAGATTGGCGCTAGCCGCCAAGAAGAAAAAGGCGCAGAAGGAAGGAGCCAAGCCGCACGCCAAACCCGACGCTAGCGTACCTCCAGAATGTGAAGTGGGCGAAGCAAAGCCCGAGCCGAAAGCGGCCGAAAAAGAGCCTGAAAGCGCCACACAAGCCTCCAAAACCCCGGACCTTGAGCGTGAGATCCAGGAACTTCGAAAGAAACTCCAAGAAGCAGAGCGGGACGCCAGCAAGAGCGTCAAGATCGCAGAACCAGACAACAAAAGAGAGGAGCTCGAACGCAAGCTCGCTGAAAAGGAGCATGTGATCCTGCAGCTAATGGAGGAAGGACAGGAGCTTTCCAAGAAGGAGTTGAAGCTCAACGAGAAAATCAAAACTCTTGTTTCCAGCAACACAAAACTCGAGGCGTCGCTACGGAACTACGCAGACAAAAACCAGGAGACGCTCTTGAGGTTGGGCGAGGTGGAGGACTACTTGCAGAAACACAAGTTCAAGAGCATCGAGCATTTCATGGCGCACGTGACCGACTTGAAGGACAAGGTCTCGGTGCTTGAAGCCAACTTGGCCCAGCTGCAGAAGGACGACTGGCAAACCAAGTACAAGGACCAGGAGAAGCTCTACACGCAGGAGGCCCACCAGAGAAAGGCCTCCGACAAGAAATTGAGCGAGGCTTTGCTTCAGAACGACTTGGCCCGCAACCAGTTCAAGTTGGAGCTCCAGTCCAAGGACGATATTATCGCCACCTTGAACCGGGAGATTTTGCTGGTGAAGAGCGAGAACGCGTCGGAGCTCTCAAGGCTTGAAACCAAGATCGAGCTTCTAAGGTCCGAGAACGAAAACTTCCTCAAGTTGTCGTCGCAAGGCAAGAACCCCGATTTGGACCTGTCCCAGCGCGATCCGGGCTTTGATGCTGACTACATCAAACTATCGGAAAACCATCAGAATTTGCAGTCGCAATACCTATCGTCCCAGGAAAACTGGAAGACCATCGAGATGAATCTTTTGAGTAAAATCGAGCTGCTCTCCGAATCCGTCCAGAGCTACCAAGCCGCCAAACAGAAGAACCTTGCGGAGTTGAAGCGGCTCCACGGAAAAATGAATGCGCAGGAAGACCAACTTGTGAAATTGACCAATGAGAACGCCAAGCTCCATGAGTCGTTGAAGGAAGCAGAGTTCCAGCTCAAAATGAAAACAAACGAGTTGGCCGATCTCGAAGAGAAGCTCGACGAGGTTACGGCCATCTTCAACGCCGACAGATCAAACTACGACATCAAGATCGATGCTCTCAGCCTGGAACTCAAAACCCTTACGGCCCAGCTCGACGCCCTGGAACCCCACAACCAAGGCACCTTTGGCTTATCAAGCACGCGCAAATTCAGAGATTCCGGGCTTCTCATCGACATGAAGCCCCCGCTCCGGAGCCACGGCAGCCAGGTCTCGAACCTCGGCACATTTTCCAATCTCAACGCCTCCGAACCCGTTGGCCAGCAGCTCGCGTGGGATGAATGCTACCCCAGATCCAGAGATAATCTGGTGTACGAGCGGGCCCTGGCTTACGATAGGAACGACAGGAATAATCTGATCGACAAGAGCCTTTATGACAAAAATGACCGGAATAACCTGATCGATAAAAACCTCTTTGAGCATAACGTGTCCAGCCAATCTTTGGTGGAGGAGATCTACCCATCGGAATCGCCGGACGCCAACCAGTCCGGCTTTAGCAGCGGGCTTCCTCTGAGTGCAGGAGCCACCAAGAACATTCAACTCATCAGCAAAATGAGTTCTACAGTGAGACGCCTCGAGACGGAAATCATGACCTTAAAGGAAGAAAATGAGCAATTGGTGCTTCAGAAGGATTCGGCCCAGAGGGAGATTGTGGACCGAACACAGTTGCTCCAGAAGATCACCGAACTCGAAGCCCTGCTCCATGCAGTGCAGGCGCAGTTGGCCGAGAAGGACAAGAACGAGGAGACGCTTTTGGAGGTGATTGGCGAGAAAAGCGAGCGGGTGGAGGAGTTGAAGGCGGACGTGGCCGATCTCAAGGACCTCATGCGGCAGCAGGTGCAGCAAATGATCGAGATGCAAGGAAAGTGACGACAAGGAAAAGATACGGAGAATATAAGGAGGAGATGATAACAGAGAAGAAACTATAGAAATGAAGGAAAGCAAAATGGAAGAAAAGAAGTGGTGCATGGAAGCGTCTCTTGGGCCTGGCGGTGCATAGAAGCGTCTTAGACCAAGCGGCGCCTGTATGCAGTCCCGCCATTTTCAAGGACCGATCTTCCGGACTCGGCTTCTGTGGCGTCTTGTGCAGCGATTTGCCTCGAACAGAACAATCCGCCACCAACAACCAAGATGTAGCTCCAAAGTGCAGAAAGTAGGGCGTGGTGTACGGGTGTGAGCGCACATAACGTCTTCTCACCCATAGTCTTGCTCTCCAACATGTGCCGTAGACCGTCGTTTGGCACTATCGAGCACAATCGAGAAAGCCACTACAGTCTCGACTATCCCGACGATGACACCATCGTGAAGCGGTTGCAGCACGACCCCCGGCTGCGTTTTTTCGCCCGAAAAACGCCCCGGTCCGTGGATTTCCCGTCGTTTTTGCCGTACCCCGCCGAACCCCAGCGGGACAGGGCCAAATTCTTGGCGCATATCGTCGCCCACCTCTACATTGCTATCCGGAGCAACGACATCCAAGGAGCCATCTCCGTCAGTGCCCGGGACTTGGCCGCCCTCCGGGATGTACGGGGGTTTTCCGATGTGGACGTGGCTTTGGAGACCAATCTCTTTGAAATGGCTCATGACGCAGCAGGCGGAGACGGCGAAGTGGAGGCCGACGAGGACGACGACGACGACGAAGATGACGATAACTCCGACGACGACGAAGACTACGACTTGGCTTATGGTGAGGACACCAAGAAGGACGGAGACTACACATCAACGGGCGGGGCGTCAGCCAGCCAGCACCGCAAGTCACCGAAATCGGCGGCGGTGGTCAATGTGCGGACATGGACACACGAGCTTCTTGTGTGGCTCAAAATGAAGTATGAGATGCCGGTTTCGTTACGCATGTCGCTAGCCAAGGTCTACTACGCCATCTGCTGCAGCAGGGGGCAGCATCTCAACCTCAAGATCTACGTGCGGGCGTTTGAGACGCTCACCAAGCGTGTGGACCTCTTGAAGGAGCTGGGCTTGGTGTTGCCCTGGAAACCCGTGCTCGAGGACTTGTTGATGCATTTTCCCAAGGCGGATGCGTTGCACGAGCCCGTGGGCAAGAAAGACCTTGGGCAATTGCTCAAGTTGGGGGAACGTGCGGCCAACTTCTTTGCGCCGGACTCGTTGCCGGTGCTCTTTCGGCATTTGGCGTCCCGGTTCTCCATTCCCAACGCCACCTCGGTGCTCTGGTGCATGCGGGTGTTGCCGCAAAGCTTTGGCGGCGCTGGCGGACCGGATGCCTTGGATATCCGCCACTACATCCCGGCGTTTTTTGCCATGTGGCGCAAGCTCAGCAACAGCGACGGCATCGACCTGCACGTCACCTCGATATTGGGCAAAACCGCCATGTCTTACTTGCTCCATGTGGCGGCTAGAGACCCCGAGGCGCCCGCCACGGAATTTGGACTTTACACGCCGCAGCAGTTCCACCATATCATGAACTCGCTTCTTTCCAGTTTGAGCATCAACACCAAGAAGTTTGGCTCCGTGAAAACAAAGTTTTTCCATGGGTACGCCAGTGCTATTGTTTTCTCTCTCAACGGCTCCAAACCCTTAGAGCACAATGGCATCCTAGACCAAATCAGCACCATTCTCAATGCAGTGGAGAGCTATGTTCATCCCTCCAACAGTGGAGACTGGTCCAAGCCCATTTCCAAATTAATCTACAGCTTGGCCTACCAGTTTCTCAAAAGATTTAATATGGAGCGCCAGCTGTATGGTTCGTTGTACTCGCTACCAGAAACCTTCAAAATCCCCGATGCAGTGACCAGACGCTTTGTGTCCATTCTCATGCCTTTGGTGCGTACAGGACTTCAGTCCAAACGGGAAAGTGCTGCCGAGTCGTATTTGATGGCATTTGGGTGCTTGGCGCATTTAGACCATGAGGCGGCTCTTGGATGTATTTTGCCTGACTTGTATGAGTCTCTCGAAGGTGTCATCTCCACACACAGAGTTATCACGGGCCTTGAGGCGTTGCAGAAGACTGCACGCTATTTTGCCGTGGTTCCTGTGTTCAGATTGCATCTTCCTCGGCTCCTAGAAATGTTGCTCCCGGGAATTGATTCCAACGACTTGACGAAAACAATCCACACCTTGGATGTTTTCGCCACCGTGGCTACGTTTGTGCCTTTGGCCGATTTGGCCCACGGATCCGGCGACATGGGGCTTGCCATGGAGATCACAAATCTGCATCTTGACCACTTGCACCGTCAGCTCTTTGGCGAAAAAACGACTTTCGAGCTCCAACCAGACTTGGAATTGCAAGCCTTGAAGTCATCTACCTCATCTTTCAAATACATCGTCAAGTCCTTATGCAAGCGCCTTTTCTTGCTAACCGAAAACCTCCCGGACTTGTCCACAAGCAATGGCGTGGAGAAGTACTTATCAGAAATATTGCCCAAACTCGTGACCATCATCCTCGAGGCCATGTCTGACGACATATTCGTGGCATTTCGGCAAGAATGGCTCGATTTCATTTCGGACCACACCATCTATGCAGTCGTGGAGGTGGTGGCCGATATCATGGGCGCAATTATCAAACGGGATCCGGCCCATTTTGAGAAATTGGCTCCGCTGCTAATGGAAAAAATCTACGACGAGGTCACGGAGAACGGCGCCGGCCAGTCCAGGACAGGCGTGGACATCTTTCCACGAGACCAGACCCTTTTCTGGAACCTCCTCATCTTGAACTCCTGTGTGGGGAACGCCGGGGCGCACGTGGTCCCACTTGGAAAGCAATTAGAGGAGCTATCATTCTTCCTTATGGCTAACGTCAAGGGCCCGGTTGTTTTTGGGAGCTCGCAGCTCCTCAATCAGGTGCTTCAGGGAGTGACCAAGATCAGGCTCAACGAGTGTCGGCTTGTGAGTCCCAAATACATTGAAGAACACGGCTTCACCGAAAAGTGCTGGGGCGGTTTCCAGTTTGACGAGTACCGATTGTCGGGCGAAAACTTGAACTTCGATTGGTTCATTCCGGGGCCCCGGGAAATTGACTTTGCTGTATCCACATTCAAGGCCCACATGACGCGGTCGCTTTCAAACATCCTGGGGATTTTGAAAAGCTTTGTTGTCAACGAAAAGGCTGGAGAACCAAGCTCGTTAAATTTGGCCGATGAGCTCCGAGTCAATTTCCTCTATTTAGGCTACGGGCTCAGCGGAATGTCATACTTGTTCGACCCCTCTTTTGATGAAGACATTCCGAAGTTGAGCGACCACAGCAACGATTCCATTCAAAGCAGGTTCAGGCTTCTCGAGCAAATCCGCAAGATCGGGGCCGCTAAGTTCTCGGAGAATGAGCCTACTACCGAAACCATTCATGAAAACTTGGAGCAGATTGTCCGCGACATCGAGGGTATTGACGAAGACACGGTGATGTCCGATTCCAACGACCCTGGTGCAGGTGTAGAGATCAAGGAATCTCTGCCTTCAGTTAACGGTTCAGTCGAGAGCCTAGCTTTGAAAACACCACAATTCAGGCTTTCAGAGTCCCCCAAATTGGATGCCTCCGGCCGAGCCAGCCCCAATCTAGCGGGCATGGGCATTTCTTCGGTCAATCCGGGGGTCACCTTCAGAGAGAGGAAGCTCTACACCAGCAGCTACTATTTTGGCGATGACATCGATACGAGGCGCTCCAATGAGGCGTACCTAGAGATCCACCGCATGAGGCACTTAGTGGGCAAGAGTCTCCACTACATTTTCCGGTTCATGCAGACCCATCTCCTGGACAATACCAGACTCTTCCAGCATTTGCTGTACACATTAAACATTTGGTTCAACGATGTGGGCCGTGAACGCTTATTGGACCATAGCCACGCCCGCATTTCCATGGGGTACGTGAGACAGCTCCAGCAAGTAAACAAGTTGAAGAAGCCGTTCACCCGAATCTATTTCGGGGCTCGTTTGGAGAACTACCACCTGATGCGCGTGGCATTGCATGCTACATCTCGAAGCATGTCTCCATTGGACAAAGTGCTCCTTGAGGATATAGTGAAAATGGCGTCTTCCACATATTCGTCCATAGCCGATCCCGCCCAGGTCACGCTTACCGACTCCATGAAGAGAGTCAATGGCTCCTACGGTATCATTGTCAAATATGCTCTCCGCCACCTCACTAAGGCGTTGAAGGAGAAGAACTACAAATCCATAAGAACAGGCCTTGCTGTGTTCAGAATCAAAAGCGTGGAGGCAAAGCTCCAGGGCGATTTTTTCAATCTCCCCAAGTACTTGGGCTTGCTCAACAAGTGCTTTGTGATTGATGACGAGGATGTGGACGGAACATCTCTGAACTCCTTCAAGGACTTGTGTGGCACAGTATTTCCGCCCTCTAGCACGTGCTTGATCCAACAAGACTTGGTGGAAACCATCAGACCGCCGGACGATTACATTGATCTTGAGGTTAACGTACTCAACTGCGCCAAAGAGAGCAAGAGGGGCGTGTACCTCGAGAAGATCAAGGAGTTGGAGGCGGTGGCCATTTCCAGCATCAAAACAGGGACCCACTGGAAATCCAGCTCGCTCAACCTCACGTTTCTTGTGACCTTGCATAACAACACTGGTGTTCCCCTCAACGCCGATACGTTTGAGGTATTGACCAAGGCAGCTAGCTCAGACCACCCGGTGCTTTCTCGGTTGGCCCATAAAGGACTTATCAAGTTGGTCAACAATTTGCAGCTTCTCTCTGCATATGACCATAAGGTGGAGAATGTGTACGACCCCAACTACTGCATGAACTCCATGAAGAGCATAGATACAAGGCCGGAAAATGGCGAGTCGTACCAGAAAAAGTGGGTTTCCGAAATGAAGAACCCAGAGCCCTCGTTTTATGTGGACAATCGCTTCGGTACCGGGTGGCTATTCTGGGACGAGTCCATTTCCGTAGTCAAGAACGTCCAGTTCACGCAAATGGAGCTCAGCGAGTCTGACGAACAGGCATTATTGCCGTTTACTAGCCAAGTGACGAAGCAGTGGTTTCAGCAAATCGTCAATCTATGGATTGCAGATGCCAACTTTGCTTTTCAGGGCACAGATGTGTTCATCACGGCAGTGGTGGTCACACTTATTTCGAACGGACGCATCAAAAACATGACGTTTCAGGACTTGCTTCTGATCATCGAAACCGCCTACGACAAAGACGAAAAGGGGTCGCACATCGTGGTGTGTGAGTTGGTGACGGGCGTGTTGATTGCATCCAAATACATCCATCCTGCATTCGAGCCCGACCGGGACGAATTCCTCTGCAGTTTTCTTACCCGAATCTTTGCCAATGACTTGACCCTGGAGACTAAGAACATCTGGAACATTTTTGCGTGGTGGACGCCTGCCCACATCGATACACGGCGGTTTCCTCGGATCCGGGATGTGATTTTGAAGTACAAGATCCCCAGGGACTCCGATTCCGCTCTCAATGATGCCACCATGCTCACGTACATGAAGTCGTTTGTGTCGGCCATCACCAGGGCGTGTCCCAATCCGGAGGAGTTGCTTGAATTGGCGTTTGAGAACGTGGACAACCGTTACGAGGCCATCCGCGAGCAGGTGGGGTCGTTGATCACCATGACGTCGTTCACGTTCTACGGCGAGGCCTTTGGCAGCATGGACGAGTTCATCCAGACCGCCACGGAAAACCCCAACTTCATCAGTACGCGCAGCATGAACAAGACGCTCTTTGAAAGACTCCTTGGGCTCTTTGCTCGCATCAAAGCGTGCAGAGCCCATGTGGAGAACGACGCTGTGGCCGAAGTGCTCAAGTCGGAGTACATTTATTGCGCCACCACGCTTTTGAACTGGCTCAAGCAGGCGCTCAACACCAGCATCGCCGTCCAATACCAGCACATCGTGGGCAGCCACATTGTCCCGTTCCTCCTTGACCTCATGAACATGAAGGAGGTGTGCATGTTGGGGAACATTGATCCTGTGACACCGTTCCGAAAAGTATCGCAGATTCATTTCGAGTTGCCTGCTCTAGAAAACACCGTGGCCATGCTCGAGACGTACCTGGGGCAAAATTTGAACGTGTTGCAGTCGATTGTGCTTGGCCAGTTCACCGAGGTGTTGTACTTCCGAAACCTCTTCAAGCTCAATGCACACCAGCGCCAGCAGATCTTGAACTTCACCAACAAATTGATGTACCATAAGAACCTTGAGATCCGGGAGGCACTGGCCAGCACGTTTTCGGGGCTTATTCACACCACGCCGCCGCACGAGATCGAGAACATCGTGCACCTCTACAAACAGCGCTACTCAGCGGACTTGGACCGGGTCCGCAAGGTCCATCGCAAGTCCCATTTCAAAAACCTCCCTGCGTCGGACCTTGCTGTGCTACACGGCGCAGCTCTAGGCCTTGGTGCCCTCGTGCATGCATTTTCATTCAACTCTCCTCCACCCTTGTGGATCCCGGAGATCTTGACGATTTTGTCCATCAAGGTGAGTGGGATTCCGGGAATAGTGGGCAAAAGTGCCAAGGAGACTCTCGGAAAGTTTAAAAAGACAAGGCAGGATACGTGGCACATTGACAGCAAGGTTTTCAACGAGGAACAGAAGCAGGACCTCGAGGGCGTTCTCTGGCGAAGCTACTTTATATGATGGTGGTTCATTGGTCTTTACTTGTGATTGTTGTTCCGTGTGAATCTAGCCGTTTTTATATGGTCAAATACATTGTGGGCAATGGGAAATTCAAGTCATTTTTTTAAATGTTCAATTGATAGTGGGTATGGTTGGTGGGTATGGTGTGAATGGTTCGTGTATGTGTATGGTGTGAATGTTGCGTATGGTGTGGGTTATGGGGTCGTTGGTATGGCTCTGGCGTGGTCAATTGGAGCCACTTTCTGTCTGAACGGCCTGCACCAACACTTGTCTTTCCGAGTCGGAGATGTTGTCGAAAATGGCATGGTACAACGATGCGTTGGATGCCTGCAACGCAGCAGAAAAGTCCCGGAAATAGGCGACGGCATCCAAGTTGTCCAACGGCGTCAGGCCCAAAACATCCTCAAACACAGGCTCATCGTCAAAGTCCAAAGTGGCCGAAAGCTTCGAGTTTTCCTCGTCTAAAAACTCAAGGTACTTGTCGGTTTTGGAGGACTCCGGAACGGCCTCGGCACAGTCGAGGTCATAGTCGTCTGCGTCATGGTCAAAGTCATACTGCAGGCTGCCTAAGAAGTCGTCAGCATTGTATTCGATCCGCTGCTTCTGGAAGTTCTTGATGGCCAACGGCAATTCCTTTAAAAGTACGGCAAACGAAGGGCCCAAGTGCTGCACCAAAGTGGGCACGTGGTCCAACGTCCCATTCGTGCACATGCTTGCAAGACCAAGTATGGTCATTTTGATATCGTACACCCGTTTCATCAGAGGCACTACCGCCACAAGCCGCTCGAAGTACGCCTCTAAGCAGTGGTGTTCCTGCAAGTAGCGCAAGGTATTGGGGGCATCGTACATGATGCAAGACGTGATGAAGTTGATGTGGTTGATCATGAGCGTGTCGGCCTTCACTTGTGCCTTGTCCTTCTGGCTCAGCGCAAACGCAGGCAAGAGCGCCTTGCACAACCTCTCGATGCAGAGGTTCAGCTGGAGCGAGAGGTTCAAGGTCTGCGCCAAGTCGCATGCCAGCAGAAGCTCGTTGTAGCCCGAGCCATCGCCCTCTTCCAGGGCAACCAGGAGGATGATGGACATGAGGTGCAGCACAAGCACCGGGTTTTGCTTAAGGGCCTCGGACCCATACACCATGTACAAGCGCAAGCACAAGGTAAGCTCCTCGGTGTACATGAGAGCCATGCCCTTTTGGAACAGGCGGGCCAAGAGCTCCAAGAAGCGCCACAGCACGGGCGAAACCTGGTGCAGGAGGAAAATGGAGTTCTCGATGATCTCGCCAATCTCTGCCAAGAAGTCGTCCAAGTCGTTGCCCAACACATACTCGATCATGGGTGCAAAGGTGTTTTCCAACACCACGAGCGTTTCCTTGGAGTTCTCAAACGTTAGTAGCACGGTGATCATGGTGTTCAACAAGCCGATGGCTGCGGTGATCTTATCGGAGGTCTCATCGTTGAAGTCGGAGTCGAAATCGTCGGAGTCGGCCTCGGCCGCTTCCTTAATGTCCTTGGCCAAGCGCAAGAACTGCTCCACCAAGCTCTTGGTCAAGTCCACGCCGAACGGCTGCAACTGGGGCGCAAAGTTCTCCACGCAGTCCTGCATGACCAGCGACACGATCTCGTTATCGATCTCGTTGGACAAAGCCAAGAGCTTGGACATGGTGGGCAAGATGATGGCGGTGAGAATCTCGCGGAACACCGGCTGGTACATGTATGCTTGGATACCCAAGGCACTCTGCAAGCTAACGGGCAAACTGACGGATTCGTCGCAGGTGAAGGCACGAAGAATGCCGTTGTACAACACAGACATGGTGTCCTTTTTCTGGAGGGTCAAGTCCAGAAACTTCAGGCACACGTCCAAGGTGCGGGCCTGGAGGAACTCATGGGGAGACGTCAAGTTTGGCAAGACCAAGTCCGCCAAGACGGCCTCCATCTGCAGGCAGAAGGGCGAGCTGGGCGACGTGAGCATGTGGGTGATGCCTCCCAACAAGCGCAAAGCGCCATCTTTCTTGCGGGCAATCTCCAAGGACTCCGGGGTCTTGGCGAGGTCGGAAAGCGTGTTGTAAGCAAACAGAAGAATGGGCTCCAACGTAGACTTCTTGCGCTTGGTGATGAAGGTCACCAACAACCCCAAGGCAGCCACGTCGGGCTCCAGGTCGTCGAAGTTGTCCAACTTCAGGTTGATGTAGTCGTTGGGGTCCACATCAAACATCTCGAGAGTCTCATCTGTAGGGCAGAGCAACGGGTACACAAAGTGCAGCACGATATTCTCGAAGTAGGGCTTGAGAATGGCCCAGGTGGCCTTTTGCGTGACACAGTGGCTGAGGAACTCCAACAAATGGTACAAGGCAGGCCCGGGCATCCAGCCATCGCCGCGGCACCAGCGCTCAATGAGCAGGAGGAACACGGACATGAGGTGGGGGATGCAGTCAGAGACAAAGAGGTCGCGGAAGTCGTCGTACTTGAACCTCAGCGAGAGGTCGCGCGAGGCGTAGCGGCGGAAGAGGCGTTCCACGTTGGCCACGGCCCATTTGTAGCACTTGGCCAGCTGGGTCTGGGCCTTTTCCTGGGGCGAAAGCGCCGACTGGGTGATGTAAGGCGGCGGAGCGGTGGTCACCACGTTGCAGTGGAAGTCGACCCAGGCCACCAAGTTGTCCCTGGACTGGAGCACGCGGGGCATGTCAAAGTAGGTGCAGAACTTGTAGCACTTGAGCACAAGCTTCAAAATCGTGGCCAGCACCTCGTTGAGGTGCAGCAGCAAGATCTCCAGGCCCAAGGCCCGCAAGTGCGGGAACACCTCGGCGATGATCGGGTCCAAGA
Organism: Metschnikowia colocasiae; assembly: GCA_002370175.1. NCBI lineage: Eukaryota > Fungi > Ascomycota > Pichiomycetes > Serinales > Metschnikowiaceae > Metschnikowia > Metschnikowia colocasiae. Next base: position 73,332 of record NKZV01001189.1, on the reverse strand, counting down.
CCTTGGCCCGCTCGTCATTGTCCACGTAGCGGTAGTAGCGGCAGAGCTCGGCGAAGCACGTGACGCCCGTGTAGAGCGCCGACAAGTCGCTTTTCTTCTGGAGCAAGCCGGCCACCTGCGGGAGAAACTGGCGCCATTTCTGCGGGTACTCCTGCGACACCAACACGCGTAGCACCGGCACCAACTGGTTCTTCATGGCGTAGTCCACGTGCGCCAACACATCCACAAACCGCTCGAGGATCACGGGCCGCTCGCCGTCGTCGATGCTCTTGCACTTGTGCTGCGGCCAGTACCGCACCACCCTGTTCTTGAAGTACACGCCGGCGGCGGTCTTGCAAGCGGGCGGCGCATCGGGAGCCAGGATGATATCTAGACACGCGCCAAGGAAGCCGGGGGTGTTGGAGAGCAGCCGGAGGTGGGTCTCTGCCTGCAGGCGTACGGCCTGGTTGACCTCGAGCGTGGCGGCAAAGCACTGGAGAAGGGCGTGAGGATCCATGGTGGGTCGGGGTAAGCCAGGAGAGAAAAAGGCGATGCGCGAGCAAGACATGAAGACGTCGGTGCACGGGTGCGGTCCACTCTACTCTACTCTTCTACTCTACTCCACTCACTCTTCTACTCTGTTCTTCTACTCTACTCCACTCTACTCTTCTACTCTGTTCTTCTACTCTACTCTACTCTACTCTTCTACTTTTCTACTTTTCTACTCTTCTACTCTTCTGCTTTTCTACTCTACTCTTCTCTTCTACTCTACTCTTCTACTCTGTTCTTCTACTCTTCTACTCTGCTCTTCTACTCTTCTACTCTTCTACTCTTCTACTCTTCTACTCTTCTCTTCTACTCTTCTACTCTACTCTTCTACTCTACTCTTTTACTCTACTCTTCTACTCTTCTGCTTTTCTACTCTACTCTACTCTTCTACTTTTCTACTTTTCTACTCTTCTACTTTTCTACTTTTCTACTCTTCTACTTTTCTACTTTTCTACTCTTCTACTTTTCTACTTTTCTACTCTTCTACTTTTCTACTTTTCTACTCTTCTACTTTTCTACTTTTCTACTCTTCTACTTTTCTACTTTTCTACTCTACTCTTCTACTCTACTCTTCTACTCTTCTACTCTACTCTACTCTACTCTTCTACTTTTCTACTCTACTCTACTCTTCTACTCTTCTACTCTTCTACTCTTCTACTCTTCTACTCTTCTACTCTTCTCTTCTACTCTTCTACTCTACTCTTCTACTCTACTCTTTTACTCTCCTCTTCTACTCTACTCTACTCTACTCTTCTCCTTTTCTACTTTTCTACTCTACTCTTCTCCTCTACTCTTTTACTCTACTCTTCTACTCTACCCTTCTACTTTTCTACTTTTCTACTCTTCTACTTTTCTACTTTTCTACTCTACTCTTCTACTCTACTCTTCTACTCTTCTACTCTACTCTACTCTACTCTTCTACTCTACTCTTCTACTTTTCTACTTTTCTACTCTTCTACTTTTCTACTTTTCTACTCTACTCTACTCTTCTACTCTTCTACTCTTCTACTCTTCTACTCTTCTACTCTTCTACTCTTCTACTCCACTGTCTACTCTTCTACTCACTCACCTCAGTTCATGACGTTTCCGCTCTCGTGGACCTCCTTCTGTTTCCTGACTCCCAAACAGCCATGTGCTAATATTTATAATATAAATATTGTGGACATCTCTCTACTTAATATTTTTAGTATAACATTTTATAATTATCATTCTATCTATTTTTATTTTTATTCCATTTTCAAGTCAACTCATGTTTTATTTAATAAATTTTTCAGGAGCTTTATGAGCTTTAATTCTTTTAATTCATAAATCTATGTATTAATACAATACGAGATCATTTTAAGTTCTAGATGGATAAATTTAAAATAGTATCATGTCTTTACACTATCAATGATCAATACCTAATATTTTTCTCTGGTTCTGCTGCTTCTGATCTCTTCTCTTCGCCTCTACTCTCGTCTCTACTCTCGTCTCTACTCTCGCCTCTACTCTCGCCTAATATGAGCATACTCCCGATCATCTCATGCCTTCGTGCCTGACTACTCTACCAGACTTCATTCTGTCGCATTCTCTGACTTGAAACCCTGACGTTCGGGACCCTAGGCATTGTGTGTTCGGGACCCTAGGCATTGTGTGTTTGATGTCCTCGACAGATTCCAGCATGCGCACGCACACTTGAATTCTATGAACGCCACGAGGTGGTCTTGCTGAGAGGTGGTCTTGCTGAGAGGTGGAGAAGGCGTTGGCGGAAATGAGACGTTTGGAGGAGAAGGACCTAGTGCTGGAGAAAGTACTTGGAAAGGCCATTGCATCGGAGTCTCACGAACACTGCGCTTCTCCACATCCAGAGCATTATGGAAGCATTATGAACAGCGCTCTTTGGACCCCAGCGATTTGTTGACGTCCTTGGTCTCTCACGCAAGAGTCCTTCTCCAAGGTCGACGATCTAGAGTGATCTTGGTGCAATGGCCAGGCGATCATGAGGTCTTGGTGCAATGGCCAGGCGAGCATGAGGTCTTGGTGCAATGGCCAGGCTATTCCGGGTACTCAAGGACTCCCCTGCTTCCACTAAATCATTGGGACTCGATGTTCATGGAATGCTCGCTGGCTTCGAGCAAAAGAACCTTGCAGGCTCAAGCAAGAAATCGACTGGTGGCTCGGCTCGTGTGTTCTCCTAGACGATCAGCTTTTGGGCGAATTTGCCAACAATTAATTCTTCCGGCCGTCCAAACATCTTTTCTCATGGGACCCTTATCTGGGTTCGAGCACCAATAGTGCAGGCATTGAAGGATTGGTCCAATCTTTGATAGTGTAGACTAGGTAGACATCAGTTGTAAGCAGCATCTTTGTCTCTCGTAACTTTTATTCTTCTCTCATCTCTCCTCTCATCTCTCCTCTCATCTCTCCTCTCGTATGTATCTTTCGTCGTATGTATCTCTCGTCGTATGTATCTCTCGTCGTATGTATCTCTCGTCGTATGTATCTCTCGTCGTATGTATCTCTCGTCGTATGAATATCTCCTCTCATCTCTCCTCTGGAAAGTAAAAGGTTGCATGGGACAAGCAGAATATTGATCCCGACAAAGCCTTCGAGTACCCAAATTTATATCTTGTATTCTACTGAAAATGGTTTTGGTCACGGTTCCCTGCCAAGCAATCGAACTCGTCAAAGTGAAGACAGGACCAAGACTGAAAGATTTTGAAAGATTCATCAAACTAATTTTAGATTAAAAACTACGAGTATTATAGGAATTAATATAATTAATTTTATGGATAAAACACCTATAAAATTCGTTATTCATTACTATGTACACTCAGCTGAGACCACCGAAAATTGAGTGGTGATTGTAGTACCTTAAGCTTCAAGCCCTGTCAATTGTGGAATGATAAACAGCACTTTTTGAGCCATATTATACAGTGCATGATTTTTGCATAGCTTGAGTAGAGCACTTGATCGAGAAATATGGAAGGGTGCTCTAGCATACCATCTGGAGAACGTAGCCGAGATGTTGCAAGGGTGTGAATCTGTGGATTCATATTAGTATCAAATCAAATTTAGATTGCTGCATTTATTTTCTTAAAATGTCATTACCATGTACTCTGAGCGGTCACGTCGTGTGCATAATTTCGCTCAGGCTAACGACTAGGTGAGAAGGACAGAAGACGCAAGCACCAGCCATACAGCACGGAAACTTGGAGCGTAGCAGGGCGATGTGCACGTGCAGTACAATTTGTATGTGGGTCCCGAATCTCGCAGACGATCAAATATGAATGACTCTCACTTCCTCAGCATGGTATGACCCTGGGGTAGCGGAGGGATTCTAGCTAGTTCACGGGGAGCTCGCTTTTTCTGGGTGACTGTCTGCAGGTAAGCTAGAGTAAAACCGTATTTCTTGTTTGTTTAGTCAACATATCCTTTTTGCACCTCGGTTGCGGCCATACCAAGTGGAAAATACTGTTTCCCGTCCGATCAACGTTAGTCAAGCCACTTAGGGCCACCGTGAGTAATGCAGTGGGAGACCATGTGTGAAATTGTGGTGCTGTAATCTTTTTGCACCCATCTGCAAAGATAATAGACAGCTTACCCAGTGATCATGCTCCAAGAGTGTGGAGTGGCCGTGGACAGAAAAGACCTGGAAGACCCGTTGATTGTATGTGAACTCAGCGTATGGTAGAGGCAGTCTGACCTGCTTCCACCAGTATGAGAGTTGATGAGTTTGTGCTGATAATGCTCTCAGAATCACTGTGAAATAATATTCACTTCACCCAGCAAGGAAAGGCTGGTGCAGATTTACTCGGCATATAGAGTCAGTCTCTTTACCAAGGATTCACATATCTGAGAAGTGCCACCAACATCCCAGATCAATACCAACCCTACGAACTGATAGACGCCTCTATACGCATTGGTGGAATTCACTTTGAATCGTCTGTTGATAGAGTCCGAATCGTCTGTTGATAGAGTCCGAATCGTCTGTCGATAGTTTAAACATAGAATTAGGTATTATCCTGTGGTGAATTACAGGCATTGTAGTATTGAAATAGTCTGCTGAGTATTCTCTTTTATAGTACTTGTATTAATACTTTCATATATTTGCATGATATAAGTTGCTAACACTACAAATGTTAATATTAAACTTTCTAATATAATCTTGCACTTAATATAGAAAATTTAAAGATTTTATGATACAATTGAGTACCATTACCTTGCTATATTAAGATCTATTTCTATAGATTGTTTAAACCAATAGCTGGATCAAAATTGTAATTCATCAGATAACATACATACTTTTATGATATTTACTTATTAGAATTTCTTTCAGCACCACATGTCTTTGAACTGAGAGCCAAGATAAAAGACGATCGGGCATTTGTGGGTATCAGGGGAATTCAACAGAGTGGAGAGACTCCCGATACAGTAGTAGATAGTAGAGGGGATCCCGCAGGTAGACATGTCATACTCCATAGATGCATGGAGTTAATAGATCATATACCAGACGAGTGGGTTAGAGCAGAGGAAGGTAAAGTAGATGAGTAAATGTCAACGAAGTTCTGGTTACAGTGGAAGGGGTTAGCCATACTACCAGAGCCTTAGAGATTATAATCCAGGATTCTGGACCTCATAGTGTGCAGGAGAGAGTTGATGAACAGAACATGTAGACTATAGATGGTTTCCAGAGAGCTCATACATATTCTAGACTACACCCACCATGGTGGCACACTACCATAGGATGATAGCCTGCACTGCTCGAAGCATATGGATTAACAGACCCTGGCATAGTCGATCCTGTAGTAATAAAAGTGCCTGGCCAAAGAGAACACTCTATCCCAACCCTCCATCTCTGAGGAACCATCAGCAGTGAAAAAGCTAATTGGTGACGTCACCGAGAATAGATGTAGTAAGTAGTTGAGTATCTAGTGCAACAGTGTAGAAGAGTACATATGTAGTACATATTTACCAGATATGTATACTAAATATATTAGAGTAAGAGATGTAGTAGATGTTGCGCGTACAGAAACCGCGTAAACTGGAACGGTACTGTAGTTGGTCTTCAATAATCTGATAAATGTGATCTTCAGTATCACTTCAGTCATCTAATCACTTCAGTCTTCCAATCACTTCAGTCTTCTAATCACTTCAGTCTTCTAATCACTTCAGTCTTCTAATCACTTCATCTCATTTCTCCTGTATCTAACTACTTGGAACTCCCTGATCCTGTTCCTTAGTGTACCGTTCACTCCTCATATAGTGCCCTTTCGATCTCACTTACCCGGCCCGATATGCATAATTAGTGGGGTATCAGGAGTGTCGTCTGATCTACCCCTTTTCTGCACTTTAGAGCCTGAAGCATGTGATCTTTTTTTTGTGATCCTTGGTCCATGTTCAACAGATAGAGTTATTCCTGTAGATAGTATGTAGAGACTTAGGAGAATAGTAGCGTAGTGTATTATACTTGTAGATATTACACACTAGGAGTAGAGCACCGTAGGTAGTTTAGCATGGTAAGATTCCAGTGCCTGATTAGGAAGTTGAGAAGACTCCTCTTTGGAGAATCTAGCTACTCAAATCTTCCACACGGGGCCTCCTACCTTTTGTTCTAAGTGTGCACATGGCGACGACTTTGTAGTGGACACTCAATTGATTGATGCAGGTGGGTATGGGGATCTAACAAGTCTATTCACTGTAGTCACTAGTAGTATTTCTATAGATTGCTTAGATGCGGTATTCTAGTGTAGTTGTACTCTAGTATAGGAGTATACTCTAGAATAGAGATTGTATTGACCCTAGTACAGATTGTATATTGTATTTGTATTTGTATTTGTATTTGTATTTGTATATTTTCCAGTATATATTCTGTTTTCTAGGCTTGGTATATATTTGCGTATATGGATTCTAGTGGCAGTGATTAGTGTTGTTTCAATACTAGCTTGTTGATTCACGGTGGATTCTGAGGGTTTAGACTACCAAATATTCTTCAAATACCTTTGCTCTGAGACCTGATCCAACCAGTTTAGCGGCAACTAGCCCACTTTCAGTAGACTCATCATGGTCTTTCCTGTCCATGGTGTCGGTGTAGTTTGTAGTAAGTGCACTCAAGTGTAGTTGCGCAGTGGGAAGTTGGTATACTCAAGTCCCATTAGGGTCGTTGTGACTGCTAAAGTCAAACTAGTAGTTACTGACACGTCAACATTCCAGGATTTCTATTTAAGCTATCTTCTCCTGATAATCGGAATAAACTGGTGTAGGTCTTGACTTAGCAGATTCCACCAACTGTACACCACTCACTCCACCCACTCCACTCACTCCACTCTACACCTTCTATGTCCTATACAGTAGTGGAGTGTAGAAGAGTGAGTAAATAGTATAGACCAGAAACTAGAGATAAAGTAGAGTGAGTACGGGCCCATTTCAAGGGTGAAGAGGTCAGCTACGCAGGAATTGAGTTCTTGATGAGTACTCTTTCCGAGTAAAGCCGCTCACCTCATTCTTTATTCACTCTCTACTTCGTTCTTTAAAGCCTATGCCTTTGAAATTTTCAAATTTCGAAAATTAAAGAGAAAAAGTATGATTAATAATTAGTTTTATTATTTTAATAATAATTAATATAACAATTGATGCAATTAGTAAACACAATTGCTGACAATCGGCGCAAAACTAAACATTGGGAAAGGACACAATGGGTAAGACTGCCGAAATCTCCGCAAAGATGTAATTTACCTATATTATAACCTGCAAGAGTTCATAGAGAACCAAATGACAAAAATAGTGTGTATTATAACTGTATATTACCTAGAGAATCAGAATTCAGATGTAATTTGGGAGGACAAGTTATCGGTTTATGTGAAGTGAGAGCACTTGGTGTAAACAGACCGTAAGCCCAAATTATGCACCACCCTTTAAAGATATCTCACTTTCGATTCCATGTTTTGGAATTGCTAAGTTATCCGAACCTCTAGCAGAATATAGAAATCTCTCCTTCCTATTCACTCTATCGTCTCTATCGTCTCACTCTAGTAGTTGCCCTGAGCCTTGGCCTTCTCCGTGTGCTCATCTATATCTTCGGCGTCCCAAGGATAAGAGATCCACACGTCGTCCACATGCTGCCCCACCAAGTAGCGGCCCGAGTCAAACACCTCCTGTGGAAGCTGCGCACGCTTCTCCTTTCTCTTGTTGTGGAGCACAAAGAGCGAGAAGGAGGTGGTGTTGGAGGCGCCAAGCTCCTGCTCGAGCTTCTTGACGTCCCGGTAGAGCTCGCTGTACGCATAGTGGAGCGTGGTGCGCGTATCGTCCACCTCGTCCACGATGATCACGTTCTTGCCCACCAAAGAGTCCAAGTGCTGGGCCAAGTTGCCGAAATCAATCCACTGCGTACGGACCACCTCCTTGCCAATGGTCTCTTGGTCGGCGTGCTCGCCCATCTGCTCGTAGAGCGAGAGCCCGATGGCCTGGATGGGGATGTTTCGCTTGTTCTCCTTGAGAAACGACCGCAAGATGCGCGCGGGGATGAACCCGCCGCCGCCGATGGCGATGATGAGGTCGATGCGCGTGCCTTGCTCCTTGATCTGCTGCGCGGCCTGCTGGCACAACTTGTGCACGATGTTGTACGAGATGTAGAGTTTCTGGGGGGTGTCTGCCATTGGGGTATGCGAAGGTGCTGCGTCCGCGCTTGCATAGGCTTGCATTGCGTGCAAAGTCGCACTACTCACCTAGTCTAGATTCCTCCAACTGACCTTCCTGGCATTCTTTCAATACTGTTCCACCTAGTAATACTCCCTTTTTACTTGACAACCGTCTGCCTCCACCGTCTACCTTTATCTAGTAATACCTTTATCTAGTAATACCTTCTGATGGATTTAAGACACTGTCGTTACTTTGTGATAGAACTGTTGTATCAGAATATCCTGAGACTATAAAGACTGTACTTCTGTTTGACCTGCGGATGGATTACTTACCCTCTGCGAGCCATGGTCGGCTCCGAAGCTCACCGCTCGTTTTCTGGCAGGTGCTAGTCCCAAGTGATGGAGCAGACTAGGTCTATTCATGGATGTACGGCGGTCTCAAGACTCCACTACTTAGACCAAGCACGATCAATTTCCCTGATAGACCAAAAGATGGTGTAGGTTTAGAAACCGACCTCGGGACCTTGAGCACTCCGACTAAACCCGGTGCTACATATACCCAGCTAGACGTACTCTAGACGTACTTAGGTAGACATTTATTGGTGCCTTGGAATAAAAGATCACCAACCAATATGGCCCGTAAACCTGGCTCTTACAGGACAGTAGAGGTTGAGCTTTGGGTTCTCCACCCAGTGACAGTTTCCCTGACAATCCATTTATTCGCGTCCAGAAACTCCTTTGGTTCCTAACATTGCACGAAGGTGAAGCACGCTTCTTGGCGAGTCTAGTGGTTCACTGCCACAGTACAAATGCTAGCTATGGATGGACCTTCATGTAGCCATTCTGGTGCAGTCTCTAAGTTCTGAAGGAATCTAGTAATAAAAGGGATAGAAGGTCGACTTGGAATTACAGAAAACAGTCACTTTCGTGGAGGCAGAAATCATTAAGAACGATGAGTCGCTTCTCCAGTTTCCTGTTGCCTGAAGAAGGTTTCGAATCAGACAAGGTGCTCCACGAACTCCACTCCACTTCCGACACCCTCGCCCTCAGTGACTGGAAGGGAGGAAAAGTCTCGGGTGCAGTTTACCATGGCGGACTCTTTGCTTGCTTTGCAGCTGCAGGCTTACCGATTGTACAGTGTAGCCAACCAGTTGCACCCAGACGTTTTCCCTGGCCTCCGCAAAATGGAAGCAGAGGTTGTTGCGATGGTGCTCAGCTTGTTCCACGGCCCCGAGCTGGCCTGTGGATCCACTACTTCCGGTGGAACGGTCTCTATTGGCGGGCTTGGCTGCGAGGGTTTATGGCAGAAAGCACAAGGGTGTAACTGCACCTGAGGTGATAGCCCCAATTACTGTACATGCTGGAATCGAAAAGGCCTGCTACTTCCACATGAAGCTGGAAGCGAGCAGAGTAGATAGTATAGGTAAAAAGTATCAACAGTGGCCTGAGAGTATAAAACCATCGTAGTTATCATTATCGTAGTCCTCCAATTCGGCTTGATGGAACGATACTGCTAGTCTCTCCTGCCTCTCTTCCTCTAACTGGCTCTCCTCATTTTCCCGATACTTGTCTGCGAAGTTTTCATCCGTGTATTTCCGCTCTGGTTCTCCCGACTGGAATTTGGACCTATTGACAAAGGTCATTATGGTTTTGTTTGGCTTGAGAAAGGTTCACAAGCTTTTGCGAGTTGAACTTGATGTCATCTGGGAGGATGTGTAGGTCGTATTACAGATAGACGATAATGAGTAGTGGGATAGTAGAATGATGTCAGTTGCACATTAGAAACTGCATCACACCCAAACACACTACATCAGTACTACCATCAGCAATGGCATCAAACGTAACAGAAACTACTTCTAAATGACAGCATAAGACCTACTGGCAGTGCTTCACACATCCTGGGATTAGACCTGTGGAATTCTTTAAATATGTGGACTTTCGTGAATTGCGTACACTGAAGTAATTGCCCCTACACAAGACGTCTTCAACAATATGCAAACTCGATTATAAGTTCAACGCGTCAAAGACTCAAACACTATAGTACTGGGAGTATGTAGTAGTATATTCTAGTAGGTAGTAGTATATTCTAGTAGTGTAGTAGTAGTATGTAGTAGTATGTAGTACTGGGTAGTATGCTGCGCTACCAAATGATAGAATTATGCCACCTGGGCTTTAGCCTGTATTCGCATGGGGTAAGCTTCTAACTGCTTATCAATATTTTAGGATCGTCCGTATAAGGCTCGTTGGGTTCGACTCTTCCTGACCGGCTACTCTAATAGTAGGAACTCGCCCGTTCAGAGATACTAGATAGAGATATCTTTATTGACTGTAGCATCGTATGGAGTTCTTGTCCTGTCAATCAGGGTTCTCGCCAGATCTTTATATCTTCTCTGGCGGCCGAGACTCGGAGGGATCCCCGCTCAGACGACTGCACATTCTAATCAAAATCGACGAGACGTACGTTCCAAAAGGGGAGAAAGCTCAGTTTAAAGTGTAAGCTTAAAATCAAATTATGAAAACCAACCGAACGGAGTTGCACGAAGTGATAGGTCCGACCCAACAGAATATTGTTACGAAGGATTACAAGGCACCATACCAAACAGTGAATGATCAATGAATCAAAATTAGTGAAGTGATGACCATACAAATAATGGAAGAGATTGAGCATACAATTATTGAAAGTGAAAGTATGATACAATTCTTGAAAGGACGAATGCTCAAACAACATCGAAAACAGTAACGATAAGCCTACGAAAGTAGTAGTGTAGTAGTATATTCTAGTAGTGTAGTAGTAGTATGTAGTAGTATATTCTAGTAGTGTAGTAGTAGTATGTAGTAGTATATTCTAGTAGTAGTAGTAGTAGTAGTAGTAGTAGTAGTAGTATTTAGTAGTAGTAGTAGTATGTAGTAGTATGTAGTAGTATGTAGTAGTAGTATGTAGTAGTATTTAGTAGTAGTATGTAGTAGTAGTAGTAGTGTAGTAGTAGTATTTAGTAGTAGTGTAGTAGTATCCCTATTTGACGGAGTCATCTGTCGGATCGACCCTAATCGGCTTATCAGCGCCGATACGGCCGCGGCCGAAACCGGAAGATTAGCCATCGCTTCTTATCTCGTTGCCCATTGCTGTTGATAGCCACGGACACAGATAAGAAACGCTAAAAGTCTATACAACCACTTAACCTCGGGAATCGTCACGGAATCATCACGGAATCATCACGAAATCATCACGGAATCATCACGGAATCATCAACGAAACAACTTAACAATATACAAAGTATATATATCTTAACTAATAGCTAATACAATTGTTATTAATATTGTAACACGTCGATAGCCTCTCATTAGGGAAACCTTCTGGTAGAAAACCGATCCGTAAAACCAAATCTTTTTGTAGAAGTTAGTAAAGATTGAAAAAATATAAAATGAAAAACTGGAATTTATTATAATATAAATTCTTTAATAGATAAATAAGTATATAACTAATTCTTTATTTCAATTATATTTCTAAAATAAATGTTTAAAATGGGATCTCCCCCAGCAGCTACTTCGAACTGGGTGCCAGGCGCACCAGAATCTAACAATGTAGCATAGGTATAGAATATTAGAGGTTGATATCAATAGTGGATTGTTACTAGTAGTTGAATCCTTGAGTACATAGTACCCCATATTGTATTGGTTGGTTCCTCAGTGCTGGTCTCATGGCAAGGTTTCCTTGTCTGATAAGATGCGAAACTCCAGCGACAGTAGTCAATAATGATATGAAAAAAGCACTAGGCACGCGGAGGCCCTGGTTAATAGACAGTGGGCTCTAAATCCTTATGGGTAGTGTACTCATGGCGGATCTTGGTGGTATGACTGTAGTGTGGTGTATAGCTACTCTTGGAAGATATGCATCGACTCTGCCAGCATACCGTGGTAACATTCTACGTTTCTAGTGCAGTGTGACTATAAGTAGTGACGAGTCGTGAATAACCAGTGACTAACCAGTGACTAACCAGTGACTATAAGTGCCAGTAGGGCTATAAGTGCCAGTAGTGATGTCTAGTGCAGTGCTCTACTGAATATAACTTTTATACACCGACAGGGTACGGTTTCCGTCGATAGCCACCAATGGTTGGTACTTTTGCTACCAACATAACACTAATACACAATACACCACACACCACGTTCCTGTATTGTCTACTTATTGGTAGGGGAGGCACGTGGTATGAGCATAGATACTCCTAGAGAGATGGGCTACATGTCTTATAAATAGGATCGGTCAGATTATGGTGTAGTTAGTTGGTGAGATCTTATTCGCTACTGAACTCAATTACTTATGTTCACTTTATTCTTCTTTCTCTTCTTTCTCTTCTTTCTCTTCTTTCTCTTCTTTCTCTTCTTTCTCTTCTTTCTCTTCTTTCTCTTCTTTCTCTTTCTCTCTCTTTCTCTTTCTTCACTTCGCCCTCATGCAGCCTCGCCGTCCTCGAACGCAAAGAAGCCCGCCAGCTCTGTGTCCGAGGGATCGTTCTCGGCCAAGTACATCGTCGAGTCCTCCATGGTGGTGGTATTATTCAAAGTATCGTTGACGGCCTCGAACTCACGCTCATCCCGGTCTGCATCCTCGTCTCCCTCCACGGACACGCGGTTCCTGTACTCGGCCTGGGCCTTCAACAACTGCAACCGGCCCTGCAACCCCAACAACTTGGGAATGAGCGCCATGCCCGAATCGAGGCTCTGTTTCAACGCTTTTAGGCGGCCGGCCATGGCCGCCTGCTTCGAGATGTATCCTCCGTGCGTCAAAAGCACCCATTTGAGCCACACCGACAACGACAGCTTGTGGGTGGGGTCAGCGGCGACCTTGGTGCTGATGATGTCAAAGAGATTCTCCACCAACACTGAGCAGTTTTCCGATCTGGAGAAGTGGCGGATGGTTTCCTTGATGGAGTTCTCGTTGTCGTTGCTGCAGCAAAGGGCCAACACAGAAGCCGGCCGGTTTTGGGCCAACAATTCGCAGGAGAGCGAGTCAAAGAGCTGGGCGGGCTGCAAATTGCGGATTTCGCTTGTCTCGGCCCGGAAGTTGGGTTCCGCTGCCGCACTGTGCTTCTCGTGCACGCCGTTGGACTCGTGCACGCCGTTTCTTTCCTTGGTCTCGATGGGGATCTCGTAGTTGCCCGAGAACGAGGCGGAGTCGGAGATCTTGACGAAACGGGGCTGGAGCCCATGGTACCACACGCCGAAGACGCCGCTTTCATTGGAGAAGAGGTTCTCAAAACGCACCCCGCGCGATGCGGTCTTGATGCATGCGACCCGCTGCACGGCACGCTCTTCCTGCGCTGCCTGCGCAAGCGAGCGGCTTGTTAGATGGTACACCTCGGCGCCGCCGTCAGTGTATGCCACGCTGTACGCATCTAGGCTGCGGAGAGCGGACACTTGGAGGGCCGACCCGATGCATACTGGCGGCTCTTCGGGCAGCGCAAGATCCACACACCACACGCCGTTCTTGGTTTCAACCAACGCTTTCAGGTCGGGCACCACGGCCACGCTCAAGATGTCCGCCTGGCCCACTTTCACTGTGCCAAGCACGTTTTTCTTGGCCCTGGTGCCGTCGATTATGTACAAGTCGTGCGCCGCCAAAAGTAGCGTGTCTTCGGCGCCGTTTTTCCGGACCCGGAGTGGTGTATGAAGAATCTGCGTGAAGGGCACTGTTTTGGAAGACTTGATGGAGGCCTGTATCTTGCCGAGGACCTTTCCTTCCACGGCACTGAACTCAACCATATATGCAGAATCGTCAAGGCCCCAGAAATGGCCGCTATGCAGTGACTCGGTCACCGAGATGATCTTGCTGCCGCTGTGCACCTTCTGCAACACGCTGTCGCTGGTCGGGCTGAATACCCACACCTCTTTCAGAGCCAACGACACCACAAAAAGCGGCGTCTGCAGCGAAGCGCCGCTAGCGGGCTGGCTATCGGCCGTTCTTTTCTGCAGGACGGGCTTGTGTGTGTCTTGGTTGATCCAGCAAGCGCAGAGGATGGAGTCATTGGTCTGCAACTCATGCCGTTTCACGGGGAGATCCGAGGGAAGACCTGCATCCAACGCATAGAACTGGACCTCGTTTCGCCCGCTCTTCAGGATAACATTGGCAAGGTACGACGCCGACGAGTCGACCAAACTGTAAGCCAGCATTGTAGTGTTCGAAAGTGATGGGCTGAAAATTAATCACTTGTGCGATGCGCAGTCACGTGCGCCGCGTCACGTGCCTAGGCTCTTCATGCCTCTGGCCACCGGCACCTACGATTCTTCGTCGTCTTGTCTTTGATAAGCTTTGGCACCGGTAAAACGTGGCGCTTGGGCCACTGGAAACACCCGTACACCACGGGCATTGCCATCTTGGCTACAGACGATTCCGTGGTTCATGCAGAAACCCGCAGGCTGTGGCTGCTGATGATTTGATACTAGTGGGTTTCCCCTGTTTTGCAAGACCGATGCGCCGTGGACTCACGATCGAAGTGTGTGGAAAGCATCAGAAAATGTGCCTGGAGGATGATGTCCTGCACATACGTGCTGAGTATGTCATAGCGCTCACTGGCTGCAGGCACGAGGCCGGGTTGTATGCAGTACCGCTTGGTCAGTCAGTTTCCCGGTGTTTTCAACGGAAAAAACGAGGCCCAAAACACGGCCACAGCCAGTTTGGCATGGATTGGTTACGCACACCCAATTTCAGCCTCTTTCAACCCCTGGTTAGCAAGAAATCCCGCCCCGTACCGCACCAGTTACAGCAAGAATGAGCAGGGCCTGCACACAGGGCGCGATGTTCTTCGCTCTTTTCACCACGCAAAAGGTGCTCTCTAAAAACCACCTCTTCTTCCGCGAAAAAAAGCTCTTTCCCTACACTTCCGCGAATACTCTTCTCTTCCCCAACATGTCAGTATCTGCATCCAAAGCCAAGAGAGAACAGAAGCGTGCAGAGAAGGAGGCCGCCAAAGCCGCCAGCGGCAAGGCCACCCGTAAAACGAAGAAGCAGGCCGCCAAGGACTCCGAAGAAAAGGAGGTTGACGATGCCCAGACCCAGATTGCAAAGTTGAAGTTGCAGCAGGACGAGCACGGGTTGTCGGACCGTGTCACCACCGGAGTGTTGGACTCGTTGGAGACGTCGCAGGATATCAAGTTCTCGTCGTTGTCGCTCTTGTTCCATGGTAAGAACCTTATCCAGGACTCCAACGTGGAGCTCAATTACGGCAGAAGATACGGGTTGTTGGGAGAAAACGGATGCGGCAAGTCGACCTTCCTCAAGTCCTTGGCCGCACGCGAGTTCCCCATCCCAGAACACATCGATGTGTACCTTTTGAACGAGCCCGCAGAGCCGCTGGAGCTCTCTGCGTTGGAGTACGTGGTCAGGGAGGCCGAGTCTGCCCTCAAGAAGTTGGAGGACACCGTGGAGGACCTCATTGTCAAGGACGGCCCCGAAAACCCGCTCTTGGAGACCTTGTACGAGAGAATCGACGCCATGGACCCCTCCACGTTTGAGTCCAGAGCCGCCGTCATCTTGCACGGTTTGGGTTTCACCTCCATCACCATCAACAAAAAGACCAAGGACATGTCCGGTGGATGGAAGATGCGTGTGGCCTTGGCCAAGGCATTGTTTGTCAAGCCCACGCTCTTGCTCTTGGACGATCCCACCGCCCACTTGGACTTGGCCGCATGTGTGTGGTTGGAGGAGTACTTGAAGAGATGGGACAGAACCTTGATTTTGGTGTCCCACTCGCAGGATTTCTTGAACGGTGTGTGTACCAACATGATCGACATGAGAATGAAGAAACTCACCCAATATGGTGGTAACTACGACTCGTACGTCAAGACACGTGCCGAGCAGGAGACCAATCAGATGAAGCAATACCACAAGCAGCAGGAGGAAATCGTGCACATCAAGAAGTTTATTGCCTCGGCTGGTACCTACGCCAACTTGGTCAGACAGGCCAAGTCCAGACAAAAGATCTTGGACAAGATGGAGGCCGATGGCTTGATCCAGCCCGTTGTTCCCGACAAGGTGTTCTCGTTCCGGTTCCCCGAGGTCGAGAAGTTGCCTCCTCCTGTGTTGGCTTTCGACGACATGTCGTTCTCCTACTCCGGAAAAGAGGAGGACAACCTCTACGAGCACTTGGATATTGGTATCGATATGGACTCGCGTGTGGCCCTCGTGGGCCCCAATGGTGTGGGTAAATCCACACTCTTGAACCTTTTCCAGGGTAAGTTGATTCCTCAAAAGGGAAGAGTCATCCAGCACACACACATCAAGTTGGGTGTTTACTCGCAGCACTCACAGGACCAATTGGACTTGACCAAGACACCCTTGGAATTCGTGAGAGATAAGTTCGCCTCCATCTCCCAGGACTACCAGTACTGGAGACAGCAATTGGGCCGTTTCGGATTGACCGGCGAAGGCCAAACCTCGCAGATGGCCACCTTGTCTGAGGGCCAAAGATCCAGAGTTGTTTTCGCCTTGTTGGCCATCGAGGCTCCTAATTTGATTTTGTTGGATGAGCCTACGAACGGTTTGGACTTGTCTACAATTGACTCCTTGGCCGAGGCCATCAATGCGTTCAACGGAGGTGTGGTGGTTGTGTCGCATGACTTTAGATTGTTGGATAAGATTGCCAAGGACATTTACGTGATTGAGAACAAGACTGCCACCAGATGGGAGGGAGGTATCTTGTCCTACAAGAAGAAGTTGGCCGAGGCTGTCGTGCTTTAAGTAAGTTAATGGTGATAAAGGAAAGTATCTGTGTACAATGTAGCAGGACCGGATGGGAATGAGGAGAATTGGTAAGTTCTCCATAAGACAGATGGGGCCTACGTTGCACCCTGTTTAAAACAGGTCCTGACCGGCTACTCTAATTGTAGGAACTCGCCCGTTCAGGGGATACTAGATATAGAGATATCTTTATTGACTGCAGTATCGTATTTAACTCTGTTTACAGGGAAATAAAAAATGGACGAGTCCGGATTTGAACCGGAGACCTTTCCCATGCTAAGGGAACGCGCTACCAACTGCGCCACACGCCCTTGTGTTGAAAAATAAACGGCATGGAATTTTAAATTCGTCATTCCATCTAAGATTTACTCAACAATTTTCGAACACTTGGCCATGCTCAAAAAGCTGAAAACCAATCCGTTGTTCTTGCAAGTACTGATACATTGTATAAAGCAACATCAACGTGGGCTTTTCAACCAAATGAACGATTTCCATGAGAAAATTTATGATTAAAAAGGTTACTCCGAAAAAGATGCCAGAAACAACAGGCGAAAGACTAAATGCATGCCCAACTTTAGAACCATTTCAGTTGGACTTGTTGAGCGGGGCCGGAATACGCAGTTCCGGGGCTTATATGCAGTTCCGGCCGATTGACTCAGGTCGTTTGATCATGTCCCACAAAATATACTCTGCCCTTTTCTTGAAATATCTGAATTCCGCCGTGTTCACCGCAAGCATGTCCTCTCTGGAACCTCCAATGAGGAGTGTGGACAATACGGGAGACGTTTCGGTTCAAGTCACGTGATCTGGCCGAGGGTGTCCGCCTCACCTCTTCCAGAGTCCATCAGCCGGCAAATGAAGCCAGTAAAGCTTGATGTCACAAGCTATGCTCATGAGTGACTGCAGTGATGATAACACTGGAGCGCACACAGGAACTATGAAGTATGGATCTAAAGTTGGCAGAAGCTGAAACGCCTTTAGGCAATCCTAGGGTACTCCACTTGATCCATGGGTTCTAAGTACTAGTGCGGGTCTTAGGACGTCGAATCTCTTCATGGTGCCTTGAGCCGGGCCAGGTGTACAGGTGTCCTGTCAGCAACCCCTCGTAATAGACACTCGTCCATGTCCACTGAAATCATTTATAGAGGGTTTGGTCAGAGGTCCATCAGTGTGGTATTTCGCACCCATTCGCAGAAATCGTGCACAGCTAAGAACACTGCGCAACCATCTCCAATAAATTAGAATTCCTTGTTTGAAGACTAATCTCGATGTACATTTACTAGACCACTCAGCCCAGTTGCTTCCTCTGCAGCAAAGTAGGCTGTGAGGCCGAACTGCACATAGGAGAGTGGCCAGTGAATATTAAATCCACAATCATTATAGGTACAGTGTTTTTCAAAACTATTCGAACCAAGAAGACAAAATGTTTCGAACCAAGAAGACAAAATGGTTCAAACCAGCGCGACAAAATGTTTCGAACCACACTAGCAAAATTAAACAAACCAATGTATGAATGATTACATAACCCCTAACAAGTTGTTGTATACAGGATAACAAGGAAACCAGTTCAGTTCCGTCCGTTTTGACCCTTGATTGGTACTGCAAGACTCCCAAATGTAGTACATATGAGGCAATCCTCCAGATTTAAGATTTCAGAATATTGAATTCTAATAAAAGTTGGTGTGAAACATTACGCCATTTGGTTTGAAAGACTGCGAAGGGGTACGAAACTTTGAATTATTGGTTTGTTTAATTGCTAGTGTGGTTTGAATCGTTTTGTCTTGGTTCGAACCATTTTGTCTTGGTTCGAACCATTTTGTCGCGCTGGTTCGATTAGTTTTGAAAAACACTGTATTGGGCGCGGTACTTTGAGACTGAGATACAAAAGATGCTTCAGAGCTGGCATGAGACCGCCCTTAGGTGACTGACCTGGAAAAATATCAGGTTGCCCACTCCCAGTCTATTTTCGGGTTTTCAGAGCTGAATTAAACTCCATTTGAAACTTCTTTTGAAATACTGCGTAAATTTGTAAGAATATTAATTCTCAACGCGTGATTATATAAGTCATTGTCATACTGCTAATGAATTCATCAAATCGACTGACAGCTGGTGACATAAGGCAAAGTATTCGAACAAAGGAAACCCAACAGTAGCCACTACCTTGTTTAAATCTATCGAGACAAGGAGAAATTGGGGGCCTTATTGGTCTTCAGTTCGCTCCTATGATTCAAGTATCGTCGTACGGAAACTTGCAATTGAATGTCACTGTATTCTCTTCAGAAATGTCCCTGAATTTTTCACTCACTCATTTAAATCTGCATGAATACACGCATCCGTTTCTATACCTAACTGCTCAGACAGATCTTAAACCCACAAGACCTTTGAATTCTCCGCTGTGTGCACTATTAGGGACAGCGTGAGGAGGAGTGGGAAGTCTAACCTGTCTGAGCATCCAAGTTCAGGGGTCCTCTGCCTTTACCAGTAAGGAGCCCTTTCGGTAGGAATTCTTCGGGTTGAGTCACGTGGTGATAAAGGTTTTGCATCAACTCAACTCCACGAAGCTTACCGATAAACGCGATATTATCATTGTGACCTGGATCGAGTGGGTTCATGATCACCAACTTTTGCAAAAACCAAGGGTGTTTGATTGCCGCAAACTCAGGGCTATAGTGGTTCGATACTGGAGGAGAGGGCCCGCTGAATGGCTCATGAAGCAGTGCTTCTCCGGATACGGCCACTCCAGACGGTCCTTGGGGTCAGCCAAGCCTTCTAGCTGGAATGCAATATTGAGATATCTTGGAGCATCCACGGAATCTTGGAGTTGCTTACGAGTTACTTACGAGTGTTCAAGTCACTGGCCACTCAATGTGATTGAGTCATCCAGTCTGCCTTTCCGGGACTTGATTTCTTCATCAGTTGGTGAATTAATTTGAACTTCCTCAAACCTGGTCCTCTGCATTCACAGTCTGCAGCTCTAGGATCCGAATGGTTCTGACCAAAGCTCGTCAGTAGATGCGAAAGGGGAATCTAGAAGATGCACGCTTTTCCAAGCCCGGAATGGATGCTCTAGACATAGGGAAACCACGCTAAAAGTTGAAGTCCCTGCGTGTTTCCTTTGTTCATTTCCACTATCATTGATTGGCCCGCAGCATAGGTGACTAGTAAAGACACGCTCAGATACAATGAAATCTTGTGATTTGTGAGGAGAACAGATTCAAAGCGGAAGCCTAGATCCGGCAAAGATCTCCATTACACCACAGAATAGACACAGTAGACAGTGATAGGCAGAGACAAGACGGTATGCGTGAAGCATAAAATGGACCGGTAAAGTTGCGGAGAATAGTGCTGAAGTAGAGAAACGGCGTAGAAAGAGAAGTACAGATTAACAGAGATAAAAAGGCCGGAGGGAGGAACGGTCACCATAGACATTCAACCAGAAATATCCAGTGCACAGAGTGACAGGACAATAAAGGCGTTATTAAGGGTCACCAAAGCATAAAGAAGTCTGAATACAGGCAACCAAGAGTAAGTATAGAGAATCTCGTCGTAGAGAGTCAAAAGAATAATACAGAGCTAAAAGAAGATTTAACAGAAAATCAAGCGTCCAAGTGCAGAGAATCATCAAAGGTCAACACAAGTGATGGTACATGAGACTGTAACACAAGAATAGCAGGATGGACAGGAGGAAGACGTTGAATCCACCTTCAATACCAAATGTGCTGGCTCAAAGTCGTTTTCAATGTGTTTTCGCTGACATCGGTCAATTTGCGGGGAGATACCAGAGCCCACACTAGCCACATCTCTGGCTGTGTCAATTCTCCGGCAAGTTCTATGGCAAAGTAAAAATAGTTGAAAACCGAAGAAAAATGAAGAGACAGGAAAGGAGTTAGGAGTGAGAAAGGACGATAAACGAAGGCCACCACCAACATTCGGGCATCTACAGACCCTGATGTCAAAGATTGCTAATGATAACTAATTCTAATGCTACATATAATGCTTGTTAGATTCTTACGTTTAGTACTTTGATCCCGTGTATTCGTTGAGGAATCAAGTGGTCTATATAGAATATTCGATTTCTTATCTCCTCCTGGCTTGTCAACAATGGAGATCAAGCTAAGGTACGGTAGCTGATGCCTTCCGGTTTCGGACCGCGGCCGGCGCTGATCTGGTACCGATAGCTCCGGCGATAGCTCCGTCGGGATATTCCGACTCCTATCAAATAGCGTTGTGCCTCGGCTATTCGGGTTTCCCTTATCTCATCTCTGATCGAGCAGCGTAGGCTTTTTGACCTCGGGGGTCTACAAATTCTAATACTCAATAAACACTGATAAAGTATTCTAATGCTCAATAATACTGATAAAGTATTCTAATGCTCAATAAATACTGCTGGCCAGTCTAGGGAGTTAAGAGGAACTCGCTCGGACATGTCTCAAGAGTCGGCTTCATAGCCAGCCTTCTTCAACCAGTCCAGTAACGACTTATCGGAGTTCTCCCAGTCCAAGTCATGGTGACTGGGAAAAACCTGTTCCATGCTGTCCAGACTAAGCTCCGGGAAGTGGGTGTTGATGGTCTCCACCAACTTGTCGTAGAACACCTTGTAGCCCGGCCCCGCAAAGTGGATGCCGTCCAGCAATACGCTGGACAAGTCTGCAGACTCATTGTACAAGTCCTCGGTGGACCACTTGCCGTATTCCTGGAACGCAGACCACAAGTCGATGAACGGCACTTGGTTGTCACGAGCAACGGCTTGCGCCGCGTCCGCATACTGCCTCCGGACTCGCGACGAGCCCCTGTCCTCGCCAAACGCCACGCGGGCCAACTTCTGGTCGTGGAGCGCAGTTCCCACCAAGATCACGGGGATCTGGTACGACTTGGCGAGGTCCAACAACGTCTGCAAGTTCTGCTTGTACTTGTCCAAAGGCACATTCTGCTTGGTGAAGGCCGCATCGTTGGTGCCGAAGAAAATGGTCATGAGCTTGATATTGCCCAGCGCAGCATCGTCCGCACGCAAGATCTCCTTCAAGAGAAACACCGCCTGGTTGGTGTTGTAGCCAGAGAAGCCTCGGGTCACGATATCTGCCTTGCGTTGGTAGAGCGACTGCAAGGCCGGGGCCAAGGCAAAGCCGTCAAGGTCGCTGGAGAATTGCGTGATGGAGTCGCCGAAGAGGACGATCTTCTTGAATTGGAGCGTCATGGGTAGCGAAAGGCGTGGGGAAGGCGGGCTCTTTAAATGCTGTTCCACGTCTTTCCATGTGTGATTGCGCGGTCCTGCACACACCGCCTTCGCCTACAGCTCGCAGCAAGAGTCCACCACTTGCAGTGGGGTAGTTTCCCGCTCCCCTCCCGAGACGGTGCCTCTGTGCACCGCTGGACCAAACATGTGAATGCAGCGCCCGCCAGCCGCTCGATGCTATTGGCGCAAATGCATACTTCACAAAAAATAGATGCCTCGGAGGTACTGATGTGCCGGTGAGTAGTCATGTCTCTCGCTCCCCCGTCCCCATGCCTCCCGGCAGCCGGGTTTCTTGCAATGTGCTGAATTGACTGCTCCACGGCACCCCCTCCCGCGGCCCAAATTTTGCCCCAGGGCCACAGCCATCGAAAGAGGCGAGGCACAGTTTAAAGGTGGGCCTGCATACAAGGAATTCGATCGGAGTGTGTACAAGATGTGAGTAAGCTCAAACGTGGGTTCATTTGCACAAGATCATTCAAGCTCACCATTGACGCGACTGCATAATATCAACGCCACGACCCGTTGCAACCCACAATGCTGACCATAGTCATCAAGCTAGGAACGTCCTCGTTGGTGGACGAGCAAACGTTGGAGCCCCGCATCGCCAACATGTCCAACATAGCGGAAACCGTGGTCAAGTTGCGGCGTGCAGGACACAGAATCGTAGTGGTTTCGTCTGGAGCCATTGCTTTCGGCATGAAACGGGTGGGCATCAGCACCAAACCAAAGCACTTGGCCGCCGTGCAGGCGCTTGCGCTGATTGGCCAGGGCCGCTTGATCGGGCTTTTCGACGACTTGTTCCGGCAACTAAACCAGCCGGTTGCGCAGGTGTTGATCACCCGGAACGACATCATTGACTACAACCAGTTCCGCAACGCCCGAAACACCATCAACGAGTTGTTGGCCATGGGCATCGTCCCCATCGTCAACGAGAACGACACGCTCAGTGTGGCGGAGATCAAATTCGGCGATAACGACACGTTATCGGCCATCACCGCGGGCATGATCCACGCAGACTACTTGTTTTTGATGACCGATGTGGAGTGCTTGTATACGGACAACCCGCGGAGCAACCCGGGAGCAGAGCCCATTCTCTTGGTCAAAGACATGGATGAGTTGAACGTCAAGGTGGACTCCGAGGATGCCGGTGCAGGATCGAAAGTGGGCACCGGTGGCATGACCACCAAGCTTATAGCAGCGGAGTTGGCCACCAACGTGGGGGTGTCCACCATCATTACGCTATCGTCCCGGCCGGCGTGCGTGTTCGATATTGTCAAGAGCATGCAGGCCGTGGACCCGTCCAAGCCTCTCGCCGAGCAAATGGAGTTCATCAAGCAGGAAATCGCCAATGGAAAGACGCCCTTGCACACGAGGTTCCTCGGGTTGCCGCGCGACTCGCAGATCAAGTCGGACCGCCGATTCTGGCTCTTGCACGGCTTGAAAACAAGGGGCAAGATCTACATTGACCCCGGGTGCTTTGCGGCGTTGACCCGCAAAAAGAGAGCCGGCTTGCTTCCTGCGGGGGTGGTGGCCGTGGAGGGCTCGTTCCATGAGAGCGAGTGCGTGTCGATTCGGGTGTTGACGTCTCGCGACGCCGACAAGGCCGACGCCGTGGAGGTGGGCCACTGTAGAGTCAACTACAGCTCTACGGAGATCGACTTGATCAAGGGGAAGAACAGCTCGGAGATCGAGAGTATCTTGGGGTTTGCGGACTCGGAGTACGTGGCCCACCGTGATAACCTTGCGTTTCCGCCCAGCTTGCCTCCTCTGACGGACGATCTTGCGGGCATGAGGCAGATTCCATGAG
Source organism: Metschnikowia colocasiae (assembly GCA_002370175.1). Taxonomy (NCBI): domain Eukaryota; kingdom Fungi; phylum Ascomycota; class Pichiomycetes; order Serinales; family Metschnikowiaceae; genus Metschnikowia; species Metschnikowia colocasiae. The sequence continues at coordinate 49,417 of NKZV01001189.1, read as the reverse complement.
TGCCTATGCTCGTATCCGGACAGAGATGAGCAATTAGAGATGAAGCAATTAGAGATGCTCCTGCACCGTGGGTTCCATGGTGAATGGAGCACTAGATAAATATGAATGTGAAATTCATCCTTTGAATTGAAGGTTTGGAAGGATTAGTACCTGGAACCTAGTCATACCACTCATTATGATATTCATATGACTTTCCCAGCGTTAGATCTCGTCTAGTACTAGAAGTTCATCGGTGATGGTAATCAGGCCAGACTGTAGGGCCCAAGGAAGAAAACTGGCCCAAGGAAGAGAAGAGGAGAGAAGAGGAGAAGAGAAGAGGAGAGAAGAGAAGAATCACTTTTGCACTATCAATACCAGTGTTACCAGTCATGATGGGACTTAAACTCAGTACGGCTGATAGTCGAGGTACTGGTGTCGCGCAGTATCCAATGGTAGTCGCACAATTACTCACGTGCGCACCAAAAAAATCACCTCCACTCATAACTAGTCTTCTTCCCCAAGCCACTATGTTAGCCGCCACCGCTAGACTCGCCAGAAGGGCCCCCTTGCGCACCATGCGTGCGAGCACGTTGCACCCCGCCTCCAGGCTCTTGTCGCAGTCCTTGCCCAGCAGAAAAGAGGAGCCCTTGGTGGACTTGAACTCTTTGCCCAGGAAATCCAACATGCCCATCGAGGCGCCGCTCGTCAACCCGGCAGACAAATACAAGGAGGTGGCCGAGGAGTTGCACAAGTTCGGCACCTACACCATGTCGTGCTTGCCCAAATACATCCAGCAGTTTTCCGTGTGGAAGGACGAGTTGACGCTCTACGTGGCCCCCAGCGCCCTTCGTATGGTGTTGTTGTACTTGAAGAACCACACGGCCTCGCAGTTCAAGAGTTGCATGGATATAACCGCCGTGGACTACCCCTCGCGGACAAACCGCTTTGAGGTGGTGTACAACTTGTTGAGTGTGCGGCACAACTCTAGAATCAGAGTCAAGACATACGCCTCGGAAACCAGCAGCGTGCCGTCCGTGGTGCCCATCTACGAGGGTGCCAACTGGTACGAGAGAGAGGTGTACGACTTGTTCGGCGTGTTTTTCGAGGGCCACCCGGACTTGAGGAGAATCATGACTGATTACGGTTTCGAGGGCCACCCTTTGAGGAAGGACTTTCCCACCACCGGCTACACCGAGGTCAGATACGACGAGGAGAAGAAGCGTGTCATCTACGAGCCTTTGGAGTTGACCCAGGCCTGGAGAAACTTCACCGTGGGCTCTCCTGTGTGGGAGCAAGTGGGAGAGGGTAAGGACTTTACGCCGGAGTCGTTCAAGTTGCCTACGCCTGAGCCTGAACCCACGGATGAGGAAAAGAAGTAGACCATTGCATAGACGAATATACAAGCGTATTCATATTTCTTCGCCTTATATCTTTCCGTGACTACTCAACTTACTCTCACCTCATGACTCAATTATTGACTCACTGCGAGAGCTGCTGACGTAACTCGGCCAAGCCCCGCTCCTTCTCGGCCAAAAACTCCTCTAATATCTGCACCTGACTGGAGATCAACCCCACGTCGTTCTTCAAGTCGGTCAAGCTCTGGGGGTCGACCAGAACCTGTGTGCTGGCTAGCTCTTCCTGCTTATACTTCAATAACTGCACAAACTCGTGCTTCAAGAGCGCCAGCTCGTCCGCACTGCTGCTGCTACCAGCCTCGTTTTGTGCCCGCTCCAACGCCTTCTCCAAGTCGGCTAGCTCCCGGCGCAACCGCACCTCCTCCCAGTCCGTGCCCTCGGTAACAGAGAAATCCGTTCCCTTCTTCTGCGGCTGGTTGCCCTGGCCGATTTTCGTCAAGTAGCTGGTGCCAAACGCCTTCTTGTCGTTGGCACTAGGCTCTGTGACTGTCTTTTTGGTGGAGCTCAAGTCGTAGCTGGGAACCTCCTTGGAAAACGTGGCCCGCAACAGCGCAGGCACGCTCCGCGGCACGCGTTTGCCGTTCTCCCGCTGGTTCAAGATGTGCAACAAGATAAGCACCTGGTCCTTATCGATGGTCTCAAAAGACTTGGGGTTGACAAGGTTCCACGCCGACGAAATGTCCGATCTCGGCACCTTGCGCAACGTCTGGTACAACTCTTCCAACGACTCGAAACGCACGCGCCCATAGTGGTCGCTGTTGGAGTTGTATATGGTTTCGTAGGTGGCCTTGTCCGTGGGCGAAATGTACCAGTCAAAGTCGTCGGAGAGGGCCAATTCCTCATCCACATCCGAAGACGAGTAGCCCGAGTTGTTGTTGGAGCCGCTGGCGACGGCCTGGTTGGCCTGGATCAAGTGGGCCTTGGACAGCGGGATCAACCAGCCGGGCAACTGCGAGGGCACTTCGCTGGTCTTGCCGTTGACCAAGTCGAAGATCAAGCGCATGGTGATGCAGAACTCCTCGAAATCCAACTTGCCGTCGGAGTCCACGTCGGCTAAGTCCCAGATCTGCGATAACTGGGCGTCTTTCAACCGCAGGTTTTTCAACACGGGCGACACTTTGTCGCCGGTCAACTTGTTGTTTTCGGGCTTCAAGCCCTGGAAGATTTCCCAGTACTTTTTGATCTCCCACTCTTCCAACCGGGGCATTTTGCTCTGAGTAGCGTGGAGTGCCTGAGAATCTTGACCTTCGCAAGCCCGTACACCACCCTTTGTTGGTATCACTCAACGAATTGACTTTGAGCCAAGTGAGTCTGAAAAAGACGGAATGGAATTCTATGGATGATAATCGTGAAAATAGAAGATCTACAGCATTGGGCAGGTCACGTGGTTCGGGGGCCGGGGCCCGGTTCCGGCCCATTGACTCGGGTCGGTTCGTCGTGTCCCAGGATTCCGCCGCCTCCTTGAGATAAATTCTATTTAGCGGAGCATGTTGCTGCTCGTGGTAAATAGTGGTGTTGGCAGCTACGGCAACGATACGGTCTGAAAGTGTGTGTCACGTGACGGCTGCATTTCCCATGGCCTCATTCGGCAGTTCCGGGGCTTATATCCAGTTCCGACCTATTGACCCAGGTCGTTTCATCACGTCCCACACCAAAAAAAACACCCTCTTTTTTGAGTGAATGGATTCTTCCCAGTTTCGAAAGACGCCCTTTTCTTCGGGAACCCCCAAAGACGAGTGTAGGCAAAACTAGGGCTGTGCAGGTGCAAGTCACGTGATAGTTCCGAGGGTGCCGTACCTTCACTACAAGCAGCGTACCAAGACATTACATCTTTGCAAGATTGAGAGATCTCTGGGCTCCTCTGATCTTTCTGAATCTTGTGAGGACTTGGACTATTGCGACATTGATGATGACCATAACTGTGTGTATGTGGACCTCACTGCAAACCCTGAGAGATTTACAGGTTATGGTGGTACTCAATCCTTTGATGTGTGGAAGGCCATTTACTCAGAGAATTGTTTCCCAAACACGAATCCGATGTCAATGGTTGCTAACTCCGAGCCTGGCGTTGTGTGGAGAAGAACCTCTTTTACAGAATGATCTCTGGACTTCATGCATCCATCGCCGTTCATTTATCTAGCGAGTACTTGGATCTGAGTACAGGAGAATTCAAGCCCAATTTGCAGGTGTTTATGGAACGTGTTGGAAAGTTCAATGATCGTTTATTCAACATATATTTAACTATGCTCTTGTCTCGCAAGCTTTGGTGAAGTTAGGGGAGATAGTTTCCGTTCCAGAATACATCAAAAACAACTCAGAACGCAAACTCAGCAGGAGCTCATTGAAAACGATTCTTTCACCAACACCGACTACAACAACGTCATCTCACAAATTACTGCGTATATCGATTGAACCAGCCTTAAAGTCGATAGCGGTCTTGGCTGCCCCGAAATTGCCAGCATATGGTCGACCAGAAGCAAGTGTCACGCTTATGCATTGACCACGACCTCAGACAGCATTATATTCAAATACTAGCTCAAGAATATTAACTAGTTTTAAGAGGGCACATCTCAGTTTTTGGACTTAGTACGAAACCCATGATATCTGGCCAAAACTACAAACGGTTGTCTGTATTAAAGTGAGAAGAAGCACCCAAGCAAAAGTGTAGATGGAGGTAGGAGCCAGTATGTGTGAAGTGCACTTATATGTTTATGTTGATACGTAGTGCAAAGTCCATAGTCCCATAGTCATATATGCAGTGATAGATAGTCATTCTAGTCATTCTAGTCATTCTGGTCATTCTGGTCATTCTAGTCATTCTAGTCATTCTAGTCATTCTAGTCATTCTGGTCATTCTGGTCATTCTAGTCATTCTAGTCATTCTAGTCATTCTAGTCATTCTAGTCATTCTAGTCATTCTAGTCATTCTAAGCGTCGTAAATGTTGATTCTCACATACTTCCAGTATCAGTTGGTTATGTCACTCGCTAAGATTCGTCTCATGGCTTTTACCCAGGCAAAGGCTCTGAGATCTCGGGCAGTCCTTATGTTCCGTAAAAAGCATTTCGGTCGCCGGAAAGTGGTGGCAGGAGTTAACATGAAGAAGAAATCTGCGGTGTGTACTCTCGGGCTCCCATGGATCAGCAAGGATACTAATCATCAATGGGTACCGGAGGAGATTTGAGGTTCGCGTTGGGTACCTTGAGACTTTATATCGAGCCTTCACTCAGCACCCGTGTTTATGGCAGATGTGCCAATTACTTTGACTGTCTAAGATATTAGAGACAGCTGCAATGGAGTGCAATATGTATATGATCGTCTAATGCTTATAATCGTCTAATGCTTATGATCGTCTAATGCTGATCGCCAGTTAGGTGATGTAGTTGGATATGCACCACCGGCATGAAGCAATATCACGTTTGCACAAAAGTCAGTTCCGTCGACCTTAGCCGGCACTGGTTTCGGAGTCAGACCGTGTCCAGCCTTGAAAGGATACACCTTGGGACGAATCATACAAAGAACATAGCCAATTAGGTCTAGACACGAGCCAGAAAGTATGTAGTGTAGTACACGAATACACTATACACTAGTACTAATACAGTGTCGTGGTAGAGTAGTAGAGTAGAGTAGTAGAGTAGTAGAGTAGAGTAGTAGAGTAGTAGAGTAGAGTAGGAGTTAGTGACTAGAGTCAGTATAGTTAGTAGACTATACTCCACAGTAAACCAGGGTGTAAAGAGTGTACAGCAGACTAAAGTGACTAAGTCGGTGGTTTAGTAGGCTAGAGTAGTTAGAGAGTAGAGTTAGTAGATAGTACAGATGTACAGATAGTACAGATAGTACAGATAGTACAGTACAGTGGAATAGAATAAAGCAGAGTTTGTGTAGTAGAGTCAGCAGAGTAGACTAGAGTAGACTAGAGTCAGTAGGGTTAGTGGAGTAGACTAGAGTCACTAGAGGCAGTAGTCAGTAGTCAGTCCAGTATAGACTATAGACTATAGACTACAGGGTATAGAGTAAAGTATAGAGTACAGTATACTAAATTCTGTAGAGTTAGTAGACTAGAGCCAGTAGAGTTAGTAGAGTTAGTAAACTAGACCAGTAAAGACTAGATTGAGTGGACCAGACTAGAGTAAATCTTAGTGAGTACAGTTAGTACTAAGTATAGTTAATAAAGTAGATTAGAGTAGAGTGTAGAGACTAGAGTAGACCCCGCATAGTGAGTATAGTTAGTGGAGTGTAAAGTGAGTATAATTAATAGAGTAGAGTATAGCTATTAGAGTAGAGTAGGTAGAGTAGTGTACAGTAGTGTACAGTAGAGTAGTGTAGAGGAGACTAGACTAGAGTAGAGTAGAGTACAGTAGAGTAGAGTACAGTAGAGTATAGTAGAGTACAGTAGAGTACAGTAGACTAGAGTATACTAGAGTAGAGTAGACTAGAGTAGACTAGAGTCACTAGAGGCAGTAGGGTTAGTGGAGTAGACTAGAGTCAGTATGGTTAGAGTAGACTAGAGTCACTAGAGGCAGTAGAGTAGAGTCTCTATAGTCAGTAGTCAGTAGTCAGTAGTCAGTAGTCAGTACAGTATACACTATAGACTATAGACTACAGGGAGAGTATGTATTAAGTATAGCGATTGTTCATGCACTCACATTTTTTATAGAAAACCGGCTTCTGTTTTGATCCGCTTACACCATCACAACTCTCCGTCTCTGCATGCTTAGTCTAGTTTGCATTAGCCCAGACATCAGTCTAGTTCATTCTGTTGGCAATGGGGGAACGGTCAGTCTAATGCCACATTTAAACAAAGAACAAAGAATTTAGCATGAAATTGGGGAGTCATGTGCTAACTCTACGCCCTTGTACCCCAGGGCGTAGAGTAGTAGAGTAGAGTAGTAGAGTACTAGAGTACTAGAGTAGAGTACTAGAGTAGAGTACTAGAGTAGAGTACTAGAGTAGAGTACTAGGGTAGAGTGACTAGGAGATGCTCAGTTTCTTGTTTATTACACCACAGTATATTATATCCCCCTGAACTTGCGCTCATGGATCTGAATGTCAAGTGCTTATCTACAAGTGCAGCACTCACATGTCTTCGTCGTCATCGCCAGCCTCGCCAATGTCCTCGCCCTCCGACTCGGAGTCATCCATATTTCCAGGGTCCACACTCATCAAGGTCTCCGAGCCCTGGCCCTGGTACTTTCTGGCAATTCTGGATGCTGCGCCGACACTCGACGCCTTGGCCCGTGCGGCTTGCTGGAGCTCGTGCAACTCCTTTTGGAACGACGCCCGCACCGATCGGTTGCTAAGACAGTCCCACATCTTTAGCGAGCCCGCGGTTCCTCCAACCACCAAGTTTCCTGCCACCTCCTGGTCACTGGCAAACGACGTGGAAAGCACATTGCCAACGTCGAAGTCACGCGACAAGACCATTGTGGGCCCGCCCTTACCATCCGTTGGGCACCGCCACAATTTGGTTTGTTTTTCGTTCATGGCCGACGTCACAAGCATGCCGGGGATGTTCGGGTTGACGTCCAACGACGAGATGCTTCCGTCGTGGGCATGAAGCGTCCACAATGGCTTGTCCTGCACCCGCACGTCGAAGCAGTACACGTTTCCATTGTCTGTTCCACAGTAGAAGATCTCCGGCTGCGCTCCCCACCGCACGTTCTCCACCTCCTGGCCCGACCCCACGTAGTACGATTTGCTCATCTGCGCCTCGTCCGACACCCTCACGTCGGTGATGGCACATGCTCCGTTGTAACCTCCTGTCAACAAGATACCTTCTTCCAGAGGATGCCATTGCGACGTACTGACGACTTTGCCCTCGTGAATTTTGTCAAACGATTTCACCGCAGTGCCCGTGGCCAAGTCCCAGAGCTTGACGGTGGCGTCTGCTGACGTGGAAGCCAACACGTTGCGGTGGATTTTGTTATGGGCCAATGACAACACAGCGTCGGTGTGGTGCGACTGTACATGGCCCTTGGTTTTGGTTTTGGACTTCTTCTTCTTCTTGGATAACGTCTGGAACGAGTTTTGCGACGGAGCCTCGCCCAAAATGAGGTCGGGGAACGCCTTATCGAGCGAGTCCAAGTTCCAGATCTCGATTTGCGGCTCGAACGTGGCAATGGCTGCAAAGTTGCCCACGTTGTCCTGCGAGTTTTCCGTGCTGGGTTTGTAGTTGACCCACTCCACACACAATGGGAAGGAAGGGAGCATCAAGTCATGATGCACATATAAGCTGGACTCTCTGATCATGCCATTGGCCACATCCGGGTCCAACTTGTCGCCTTCTTCCTCGGCACTTCCTGCAGGTGCGCCGGCTCCATCATCGTACACATACACATCCAAGTACAGCACGTCGTCCTCGGTTCGGGTGGCCAACACCAAGTTATCCGTGGGGTAGATCTGCAACTCCTTCTTGTCCTCTTGCTCCTCGTAATTGGTTGGAAGCGTGAGGTATGGGTCATCGCCGTCTTCTCCGGCGTGGAATTGTGCCTCGTCCGACAAGCCCGGGAAAAACGCCACGCTTTCACCCGTCTGCCCATCGTCATCATCGTAGGTATCAAGGTTATATTCCTTCAAGTCGTCGTCGATGTCCTCGTGGGACTTGAGGGAGTTCTGGTTCTTTTGAGCTTCTGCCAAGTCTTCTTTGGCGTCGCTGAGCTCGAGTTTGGCCATTTGAGTGATTCTCTCCATCTCGGCGTCATCGAGCTCGTACTTTTCGGGAAACTCCGCAGCGAAGCCTCTGGGGACCCAGCAACTGGAAGAGATCATTTTGGGATGAAGCTGGAGATGGATTTCGCGATGGCTTAAAATCTTTCGGGCGCGCGTGTGCAGGAACACAGGCCAGCATCAAGAGCAACCACCACCTCAAAAACCGCCGCCACCAATAGCCGCAGACCATACCCACGCCAGGAATACATTGCAACTTCTGAGAGCGCGTATTCAAGCGCCTAATAAATCGTCGAGGAACCGTTCATCGTCGCGTCCTGCATGCAACGCCCTCCCCTCCGTCATTGTCAGTTTCTGTTCAGTGAAGCCATTTCCTGGATCGGAACCACGCCTCGACTCTTTTTCATCGGTGTTTGCATCCAATTCCTCTAGAAGGTCAAGAGGATTGACGGCGGGTTTATCTGCAGGACTGTCCTGGGCCGAGTAGCCTAGTAGGACATCCAAGTCGTGGGCGGGAACAGGGTCCGGGTGCAGGACGTGGGATAGCTTCGAGTTCAACACGGACATTTGCTTCGCGTCGGCCGGGTTGAAGTTGTTGATTTCAAGGTACACGGGGAGCTTGGGCGCCGAGTCACCGAACTTGCGCTTGATCTGGTCATGGAAGCGGGCATTCTGGGACTTTCGCGAGCGTTCCGCGTGCTCCTCCATTTCAGCCGCACTAAGCACGCGGGCCGGCTGCGGCACGGGCTTTTGCTTCAAGTCGCCGAGGCTCAGACCGATCTTGAAGCCGTGCAACTCGTCCGCGTGATAGTGGTCGAGGTTTTGCACCCGCTTCTCCGACGCCGTGTTGTAGTCGTGGTCCTTGACCGTCGAACGGTAGTCCTGCATGCCGTACTCCTCTAGGAGGTTACTCGAGAGCAGGTGTTTTAGGAGCGCCCGGGGCTTGTGCAGGCCAAAGTCGGAGATTATGAACTCGCCGAGCTTTGTTTCGAGATCTGCAATCTCAAGCGGCTCCACTTCCTCCGCCGGCTCCACCTCCGCCGCCGGCTCCGGCGGCGCCTGAGCCCGTGTGCCCAAGTAAATGCCGTCGGTCTCGTCTTGCTGGACTTGCTGCGGCGTGTTTTCGACCTGGCCCCGGATGGTGGCGAGAATCTGCGCCTTGAGCTTCCTCTTCTCGTCTTCGGGGATATTGTCGTCGGAAATGTTCGGGTAGAAATGGTTGAGAATCACGTCGTCGGTATCGGTCCATTCGTCGTGGTCGTCGCCGCTGCGCATCTGCTGCATCCACAAGTTCTCGTCGGGCACGGCGGATTTCTTGGCCGACCACTTGCGCCGGGGCTCCTCCTGGCGCTTCGGCTGCGTGAGGTTATGTTTGCGGAGGTACTGGATCTTGGCCTTGTGGTCCCATTTCGACTTGTTGAGCACCATAGCTTGTGTGATGGACGAGTTGAGCTGTGCACCTGTGTGGATGAGTTGAGCTGTGGGGGTGGACTGTGTACACCAAGGTAGATATGCAACAGAGTAGGTGGAGATGAAAGTGTACTTGGGTAGGGCACGTGATGAGTGCACATTGAGTGTAGGTGAGTGCGGCGCGTCAATTGACTAACTCATGCTATTCTGGCTGCTGTCGATAGACGGATTCGACAATCCTGATATCTACATCCGTCTGCGTCGACTCAGTAGGGTCTACTGCCTAATGTACGTCTAAGTCAAATTATAGTCTCTTGCAGCCTGAGTATCTAGTCTTGGGCCAGTCTTAGGCCAGTCTTAGGCCAGTCTTATGCCAGTCTTATGCCAGTCTTATGGCCAGTCTCATGTCTACAGTGCTCAGTCTAAGCGTGCAGTCTAATGTCTAGTGTAGTCTAGTCTTGTCTAGTCTTGTCTAGTCTTGTCTAGTCTTGTCTAGTCTTGTCTAGTCTTGTCTAGTCTTGTCTAGTCTTGTCTTGTCTTGTCTTGTCTAGTCTAGTCTAGTTTAGTGTAGTTTAGTCTAGTTTAGTCTAGTTTAGTCTAGTTTAGTCTAGTTTAGTCTAGTTTAGTCTAGTTTAGTCTAGTCTAGTTTAGTCTAGTCTAGTCTTGTCTACTCTAGTCTAATGTAGTTTAGTCTAGTCTTGTCTACTCTTATACTCTTATACTCTTGTACTCTTGTACTCTTGTACTCTTGTACTCTTATCCAAGTCTCTACTAAACAATTGTCTCAAGTCTAAAGCCCATTGACCACGTCAATCTACAGTCTACGCTACAGTCGAACTCTACATGTTCAGTGCTCAATGGGTAGCATGGTCAGCAGTGCCTTATGTATCCAATTCGTAGTACTTATGCGATCCCGTACTGTTCGGCGGTTCTAGTCGTGAGTTTCTATGCCAGCAGGTCAGCCATGCCTACTTTCAGAAGGAGGTGGGAAAGAGATCTGCACAGTTGGATGAAGCAAAGCCGAGATCTTGTCAAAATCAATAATGCGTGAAAATCTTCACATGTTCTGGATGTTTATCTGCTGCTACTGCCCTTTACTATGAAGAAGTCATCGAGTCAGAGCTCACCAACCCATACACCAACGTAATCTTGAGTAGATGGGAGTCAAGAAAGACGTCTGGATTTCTAAATAACGAAGGACATGTATGAAGCCTTACACAATAGGCTGAAGTATAATGATACACCTTGGTCTACGAGCGAAGAGTTGAAGTATGGGCCATTGAATACCTTAGCATCCAGAACCGGCAGTTTGACGCCAGTGAGACCTAATACCCTGTACCACTCACTACTGTACTCACTACTGCACTCACTACTGTACTCACTACCGCACTCACTACTATACTCTACTACTCTAGTGCTGCACTACTTTTATAATCCATCTAATGCACCCTGAAAGAAGCCAATAACCAGTCTACACTAGGCAATATGTTATGATTCATCTCAGTGGAAAAAGGGTAGTGAGAAAGGGTAGTGGAAAAGTGGTTATGGACAATCAGTGTAGTGGCCCTTTGAAGACTGCAAACCTCAATGGCTTCTTGAAGCACTCACAACAAATGAATACAGCAATTAGGTACTCTTACTCGATACTACTAAACGGGTTCTTAATCTAATACTAGTATGGTCTAGTGCTGTTCGAATCCTGCATCATAACCCTACTGACTGTACCATTACCTTAAGTCTGCCCAAGTACTAAGTCTACTCAGTACTAAGTCTTCTGCACTAAGTACTAACTATCTACTGAGACATTAAATTCCATAATTTTCATATAATCAGGATGATATGCATGAATATGAGATAATTTATTAGGTAATACATAATGTTTAGTAGATAATTGAGAACTATTACCTGTGTCAATATATACTTTTTATTTTACCATATCTAGATTGACCTTTAGCGAAACCATGGAAAACTCATTTAACGTCTTGATTTTTGTGTATTAATCTGTTTTGTATTTTTTGATACATCACTTTTAGTAGTTAGGAAATAGGTTTTGGCTATTAACTTACCTCAACGTCTATGTTTGCTATGGGCTCATTTTCAAATCAAATTATAGATAGTATTTCCTGTATCTCTATAATGAGATGAATTACCTGAGTTGTAATAATTAGATCCTCTTATTATAGGAATAGTTTAATGATTAAGTTATAAGAATCTAAGTTTTAGATTTATTAAATATATTTCTTTATCTATAAACAAATACCTTGGTTTTATTAGGATAAAGCTATACCTCTACCATTTGCATGGTGTTGATAAAATATGTTTATTATGTTTTCTTGATATTTAAATGTATAACCTAAGAAATCCAGCTGTTTGCCTTTGTCCTTAAGTCTAAATAACCCTGTTCTTAATTTAATGTTAATCCTCTCAATGCTAAAAATTGTAAAATAGCTGGTTTAACATTTTAGTATATACTTAGATCTTGCTAAAACTACAAAATCATCAGCATGTCTAACATAAGCTAAACCAGATGCTATAGTTTTCATATACTCTTTCACTAGAATCACCCTTATCCTAATGTTAGTGTCGCTGCACTACTCAAGACATGGGGTCAAAGTTAGAGCAAGGATTACAGGGAAGCATGGACAAGTGTCCAGCCATCTACTTGGCATTGTACCATCGGTACAGTCTATGATGGGTCTCTACTTTGGCAAGCCCTCTATTGCCTTGATCCTGTCTCGCTTACTATATCTGTACCGTGATTAGCAGGTACAAGTAATCTGGGCTTTAAATATAGATTCGACTCGAAAGTCGGGCGAGTCTTCAAGACGTTGTAAGGTTAGAGGTTAGCACTATACTAGAACAAGGACCACGAAGATGATACAGATACAGATGATACAGATGATACAGATGATCTCTATCGGGCTAATGGGCCAGAACCATGAGCACTGTAGTAATCCGGGTTTCTGCGTAGCCAGTCAACATTGGCCTTCGCTTGGTGCTGGCTTACCGCAGGCTCATAGCATCCAGATCAGAGTTCTTGTTCTGCGAGCCTCTTCAGACTTTGGACCTCGCTTTGACCTTCACTAGAAATGGTGAACATATGGAAGCCATGTATAAATATATAGGGAACGGGTGTGAACATATGGAGGCCATGTGTAAATATATAGGGCACGGGTGTGAATGTGAATAGTGATATCATGATAGAATATGGAAAGATGAATAGTAAAGTCTGTAAAAATGTGGTTTTGTTGCACCAATTGGTCTATTTTTTGGTGAATGTCTTTAAATTTCAACGTGTTTATGCTTCACATACTATTTACACTGATTACATATGATTTTTAGGCATAAAATAAGCCTCGAACGAGCGGCGAGGAGGGATAACAGGGATTCCATTTTCACAATGCTTTTATCTCGAGTCCCTCGACACAGCTTCTTCGCTTGCACAACTCGGGTTGCTTCTTTCTAGTGTAGAGGACTAGTAGAGTTGAGTAGTAGTATAGTACAGTGTAGTAGTATAGTACAGTGTAGTAGTATAGTACAGTGTAGTAGTATAGTACAGTGTAGTAGTATAGTACAGTGTAGTAGTATAGTAGTGGTAGTGTAGTAGTGGTAGTGGAGATCGGAGTGTATTAGTGTACTAGTAGTGACATTTTAACCATGAGTCCAAGCGAAGCCCAGACCGTCCGATTCTGGATGACCTCTGAGCTAGAGGTCAGCATTACATACTCATAGACAGAAGACAGAAGACAGAAGACAGAAGACAGAAGACAGAAGACAGTAATGAAACTATGGAACCCGAATAAACTTACAGACAGAAGACAGAATATAGACGGAATACATATCACCAAGGAATGACTACTGAACTATATCACATCATAGACTCAAGTACCGGTTTTGATATCTGACAGAAGGCCGCTGAACAACCGTCAACCTGCTAAATCAAGTATTTCACGCTTCATGTCCGGTCAGTGATAGATATGCTTTGTAGATTGGAACAGAGGCCAGAACAAGTCTGTCCACGCACTTATTGGAGTCCCTTCGTGTACTCCTTTGATGACTAACGGATGGAACGCCAATCGTGTAGTACTATACCTGACTACTACTTATACTTATACTTACTACTTACTACTTATACTTACTACTTATACTTACTACTTATACTTACTAATTACTACTTATACTTACTACTTATACTTACTACTTACTACTTATACTACTACTTACTACTTACTACTTACTACTTATACTTACTACTTATACTGACTACTGACTACTGACTAAGCCTTCGGCTGCACATCGAGAAGGAAGCGCAAATAAATACCTCTTAAACCTCTTTACGGGTTGTTCTTGGCAATTGCTCAACTAAGACTCTTGCATTGTTTCCTTGCATTCAAGCCTCATAATAGTGAAAGTAAGAAGCCTTTCTTGAGTCTTCCAAGAGGTCTGCCTACATTGGCGATTACCGTAGCGGTAAGTTTACTAGAAGAGAAGACAAGAATTGAGAGTAGAGTAGAGTAGAGTGTAGAGGAACGGATACGCAGAGAAGGCCTTGCGAGTTCTGATTTTAAATCAAGAAAAAGCTCAAGGGGACGGGACGAAAGCGTCAAGAAAACTACGGGAAGAAGGACAGGAGTAAACCAAATTTTCCTTCAAAAATCTGCATACCACTACGTAAGTGTTAGATTCTTTGACTTTTAGTGTTTCGAATTGAGTATTCGTCGATGTTTCCTTAGAGGATCTTTGGGTATTAGATAGGCAGGGGATTTTGTCCCTGATTCGGTACTTGTCTGAGCTGAAGAATTGAAGAGTGGAAGAACTGAAGAATTGAGAATTGAAGAATTGAGAATTGAAGAATTGAGAATTGAAGAATTGAAGAATTGAAGAATTGAGAATTGAGAATTGAAGAGTGGAATTGATAGTGGAGTGAAACTAGTGGAGTGGAATTAGTGCAAGTAGCACAACTAGAAGAGTAAAAGAATAAAAGAATGCAATATCCAAGAATAGAGTTGGTAGATAGAAAAATCGAAGATCATAAGTAGAGCTAGAAGAATATAGAGTAATAGAGTAATAGAATAGAGTAATAGAGTAATAGAATAGAGTAATAGAGTAATAGAATAGAGTAATAGAGTAATAGAATAGAGTAATAGAATAGAGTAATAGAATAGAGTAATAGAGTAATAGAATAGAGTAATACAGTAATACAGTAATAGAGTAATACAGTAATTGATCGAAGTGACTGATATCGCAGAGTTTAGTGGTGTCAAGCCTGATAGAGGGTACTTACGCTACAAGAAGCATGAGTTAAAATGAAAAAGATTACTACCCCATCAAGATTGTTTACGTTAACTGGAAGAGTCAGTATTTTTTTCAGTCAAATTAAATATCCTTCCGGAAAAAAGCAAAATCTTTGACATGGTCTACCAAATTTGTGGTGACGATGCATTGCGGAGAAACCACTACCATTACTACTGCCACAAAAGTCAATATCCAACTCCAGGACCTATACTCCGACTGTTCCAAGGTTCCCACCTGTACTGTCGTGACACCGGTGACCGTCTCATACCACTATTACCATTGTTGTGCCAACCGATTCAATTCACACTTGAGACTTATACACTTGAGACTTATACTTGATGTGTGCTTTAACACAAAGTCCACCAGTAGTCAGTGGCAGACTGGCAGAGCATATATCAAATGTGGAAAACACTATAAGGAATGGGTTGGTGGCTCATACGTCTGCGGATCTTCCAGTATGTTTTATGGTACAGTATGCAATATCTCTACGCCATACATACAGCTACAACAGTTTACCTATACAGTACCTATACAGCTATAAGTAATAGAGTAATAGAATAGAGTAATAGAATAGAGTAATAGAATAGAGTAATACAGTAATAGAGTAATAGAGTAAATACACTGGGTTTAAAGATAATACCCTTTCCTTGGACCTTGATGGACGAGACTGATTTGAATTTGGATAGTGCAATGAGGGTGGAAAACTATCTTCTCTACTCGTGCAAATCGAGACTTCCTGGACGCGTGATCCTCTACCTGCGTTAAATCCGTCTTGTTTCGATGTGATATCTACCTCTTGCCTTACGGCAGCAAACCTACGTCCCCGGGGATGGTATGCCTGTGATACATCTAGAAGTCTTTTTGACAAACTCATGGAGAAATCAAAAAGGTCGTCCTATCACAACTTCCGATTCTTTTAAAGGGAGCGTATATGGGAGGATGAAGATCATTACGCTGAGGATGAAGAATATGAGGACAAGGGACGTGCTGTTCATTAAAACCTGTTATTGAGGATAGTGTAAATGAGAAAGGCGAAAATCGGATTTCTATCAGAATTTCGTTTCAGACGATGAGGATGAGGATGATGAGTATGAGTATTATAATGAGTATGAGTATTATAATGAGTATGAGTTATAATGAGTATGATGAGGTTTATAATTATGCGTGGTACTCAAGCTGCGTTTTATTTGGTTATGATTGACAAGAATGCGTAGTGCTCTGGAGTGGAGATAGGAGCCAAATGGAGGACGTGTGGGCGGCCGATAGAGTGCTTGCAGGATATTACGAAGGAGACAGCTGGGGAGGTGTACTATTGAGCCGTAAGATTCAGACCGCCTCTTCCATTGCTTCAACCCGACTTTGATGCTGGGTTTATGATCGTAAATGGTATGAATCTATTGAATCCATAAGCTTTTATGAGTTGGTTATGTTGGGTTCGTGCAAAAGCTTTTCCCGCTTCGTTCTTTCATTCAGTTAAGTGCAAAGTATAGAGTAATAGAGTAATAGAATAGAGTAATAGAATAGAGTAATAGAATACAGTAATAGAATACAGTAATAGAATACAGTAATAGAATAGAGTAATAGAATACAGTAATGAATACAGTAATAGAATACAGTAATAGAATACAGTAATAGAATAGAGTAATAGAATACAGTAATAGAATACAGTAATAGAATACAGTAATAGAATACAGTAATAGAATACAGTAATACAGTAATACAGTAATACAGTATACACAATGTCAATCCAATCAGAATCAGAATGGAACATACAACACACATAGAGTAGAAGCGAATTGAGAGTTGACAGTGTGTAGGAGTTAGTGGAGTTAGTGGTGAGTGGTGAGTGGTGAGTGTGAGTGGTGAGTGAGTGGTGGAGTGTATAAGTCCGAGCAAGTGAGAAAGCGCAGCGCGGTTCACCACTACTTGTCATGCCCCCCAAATCTATCGAAGACCTCTTGAAACTCATCTCCATGGGCGAGGCGCTCAACGAGTCGCAGGAGAAGCAGATGAAAGACTACAAATTCTGGAAGACGCAGCCCGTGCCGGCGCTCAACGAGGTGGTGGAGTCCGAGGGCCCCATCGACAGCTCCAAGACGCCCGCGGACGTGCCCAACGAGCCGTTGCCCTTGTTGAGCGACTTTGAGTGGTCCACCATCGACATCAACTCCGTGGACCAGCTCGACGAGGTGTACACGCTTTTGTACGAGAACTACGTGGAGGACCAGGACGCCACGTTCCGCTTCAAGTACTCGCACGAGTTCTTCAAGTGGGCGTTGAAGCCGCCCGGCTGGCGCCAGGACTGGCACGTGGGCGTGCGGGTCAAGGCGCTGAAGAAGTTGGTGGCCTTCATTGCGGCCGTGCCGGTGCAGTTGAAGATGACCAAGTCGGGCAACATGATCCCGTCCGTGGAAATCAATTTCTTGTGCATCCACAAGAAGTTGCGCAGCAAGCGCTTGGCGCCCGTGTTGATCAAGGAGATCACCCGGCGGGTCAACAAGCAGGACATTTGGCAGGCCTTGTACACCGCCGGTGTGGTGTTGCCCTCGCCGCTCTCGTCCTGCAGGTACACCCACCGCCCGTTGAACTGGTCCAAGCTCTACGACGTGGGGTTCTCGCATTTGCCGGCCAACCAGACCAAGGCTGGCATGGTGGCGCACTACGCCTTGCCCAACTCTACGCGCACCCCCGGCCTCCGGCCCATGGAACCCAAGGACTTGGACCTGGTCTTTGATTTGTTGCACGCCTACCAGGAGAAGTTTGACATGGTGCAGGTCTTTGAAAAGCACGAGTTGGAGCACTGGCTCTTGGACCCGGCCAATGCCTCTGGAAACCGCGTCATCAAATCCTACGTGGTGGAGCAAGACGACGGCTCCATCCTGGACTTCTTCTCCTACTACTTGCTTCCGTTCACTGTCTTGGGCAACAAGTCGCACAGCGAGTTGGGCATCGCCTACTTGTTCTATTATGCCACCAACAGCTACAAAGAGGACAAGGCTACATACAAGAAGCGCTTGAACGCCTTGGTGACTGATGCACTCATCACCTCCAAGCAGTTCAACGTGGACGTGTTCAATGCGTTGACCTGTCAGGACAATCCTCTCTTTATCAAGGATGCCAAGTTTGGCAGTGGTGACGGTATTCTCAACTACTACTTGTTCAACTACAGGGCCAAGAAGATCCATGGAGGTATTGACGAGGCCAAGAATGTGAGTGACGAGGGCAGTGGCCTCGGAGTGGTGTTGTTCTAGACATAAAACCAGCCCAAGCAAGCAAGCAAGAGCAAGAGCAAGCCAAGCAAGAGCAAGCCAAGCAAGAGCAAGAGCAAGCCAAGCAAGAGCAAGAACCAAGCAAGGCTGGAGTAGTAAGCTTGAACGCTGGTATCTAGCTCGCAGAGGACCGCAACGGATATTCTTCGCAGTCGTTTCTTCCCAGACAATTCCCATTTATTTTCACTGGTGGCGTCACGTGTAATTCCAATAAGCAACGCCTACCCAGCCCAAAACCACCAGGAACTAATGCGATATCTATCTTGTATGCAGTCCACGACATGGGCTTATCATCACCGTGAGCATGCGTGGTAGCTCCTCCCCCACACACCAAAGAGTCCCCAGAGCAGGTTCCAATGAGCGAATTAGCAGTGGTGGCAGACCGGGATGCACGTGCGTTGCTGCTCTTCGAAAAAGCAACGGAAAAAGAGCAGCATGGCCTCATGTCTGACGCCGTCAACCTCTACCGAGAGGCGTTCAGGCTCAACGAGCTGATCGATTTGATCTACCGATCCAAGAAATTGCCCGAGAATATCGAGAGTCTCCGGGCCAAAAACGGCAAAAACGCCGCTCGCAAAGTGGACGAAACCCTATTAAAGGCCATAAACGTGGATGAGCTTCTACAGTCGTTTGAAGATGCCGAGGCTTTGCCGCCAGGAGCCGAGGACGGCGACGGAAACCGCCTTGAGGAGTTGAGTATCCGGTTTGCGGGCATGTTGGCGGAGAAAACCGACATAGCGCCGGTTTCCCCGCTACTACAGCTCCCCAAGGAAATCTGGATCCGGATCATGAAGATCTTATTGGCGGAGGACCCCGAAGCATGGTTCCGCTTTGGCATCACGTGCAAGAAGCATGCATACTTGGCGTTTGCTAGCTCCGAGGTGTGGCGCCACATGTGCTACTTGATCTACCCCAAGCAGATCTACGAGGAGAATGTGGGCTTCCTAGGCGCCGACAAACCCGTGCCGCCAGACCCCGTGCACGCCTTGGCGCAGTACGGCAACTCGTGGAAGAGAATGATCCATGAGCGGCCGTTTATCAAGACCCACGGCTGCTACATCAGCGTGGTCAACTACTACAGCGAGGGAGGCCGAGCGGAGCTTTCGTCCAGCTTGAACAACCCCGTGCGGCTGGTCACGTACTACCGGTACTTGCGGTTCTACCCCGGGGGCGAGTGCGTGGCGGCGCTTACGCGGCTTGAGCCGCACAAGGTGGTGCCGCAGCTCCTGAAAGACAATAAGCTCCGGCGGCTCGTGGCCAACTTCGAACTGAGAGACCTCAGCCGCGTCGACCCGCTGGACGAGCCCCACAGAATACACCGCGGCACGTGGACCGTGTCCACGGATGCCCTGGTGCACGTGACCTTACATGAAGGGTCTGTACCGTACTATACCTTCCACTACAACTTCAAGATTAAGAACTTGGGCGCCATTCTGAAGCACTGCAAGCTCCGGTGGCAGAACTTTTATGCGGTGTGGAAGAAGAGTCCTGGGTTTGAGGACCGTGAGGGTGAGGTGGTGGACTTCTCCTTGAAGAACGAAAAGGACTTTAAGTTTTCTCGTGTCCGGTCCTACACCGATTCGGATTGAAAGGAAGCGGTTACAGCGATCTAAACCAAAAGCACAGCGTCTACACCGATTCAAACCAAAAGCACAGGGTCTACACCGATTCCATTACAAACAAAGAGTGGAAGCTAAGAGAACAGACTGTGCTGAAGTGAAAGAAAGACGCGTATAAAGATGGTCAGTGCAACAATTGTCTAGACTATTGTTTTGAGAGAGCTTGCTATCGAAAGGTATGGGTAAGGGTACTGGAGTGGCAGTGATACTTTGAATGACTTGCAGAGATCAAGCACCTTAACAATGCAGTGAGCAATTGGTACTTGACATCGAAACGGTTAATCAGAGTCCTACGGATTCAGGACAAGCAAAGTCAGTCGAGAGTAATTGGGGCGGTTATTCTTACTGGATGTTTTGCGGAGCACGGTCCCAGCAAATGACCTCGGAGGTGAAGGTCGGGCAATGAAAGAGCCGTGGAAAAGAGCCGCACTAATCCATGAGGATTACCTCAAGGATAGCCAGGACCCATTGATTTAGCATAGCCTGCTGATTGGACTACTCGTTGACATCGTGAACCTCAGACTGTGATATAACTCCCGACAGTCATACTCCCTCACCGACAGTCATACTGACAGGGCCCAAGGCTCAGTGACCGTGACTGAATGACAGTGATGACTGCGAATGTCAGACATGGCACGCCTACAGCAAACGAACAAACCGACAACAACCCAAATTGCAGCTGAATGCAAGCCAGGTACCAGCATTCAACTCGTCCATTCTACATCATATAATAGTGTAGGAACCCTTGCACAAGCTCAAGGCCGGGCGTGCGCGCACCAGCGCACAGCGCGCCTGCACACGGGCGCAGTTGAAAATTTTGCCAAAACCACCTTTTCCACCCGCTAGCGACCCCATACTGAGTATCCCCCAAAACTCTCATCCCACCATGTCGAGATTTTTTGCCTCAGGATACAACTCGGAGTCTTCGTCCTCCGAGGAAGACTTGTTGAGCACAGAGGAGGAATTGATGTCTTCCTCCGAAGAGTTTTCCACCGACAGTGAGTTCGACAACGACGACCTGGACTCCGAAGACGATTCCGACTCCGACTACAGCGGCGTTGGGCCCTCGTACTTCTTGAAAAAAGACTTTTTGAAGGGCGCAAACAATCTGGATTCCGACAGCGA
Source organism: Metschnikowia colocasiae (assembly GCA_002370175.1). NCBI lineage: Eukaryota > Fungi > Ascomycota > Pichiomycetes > Serinales > Metschnikowiaceae > Metschnikowia > Metschnikowia colocasiae. The sequence goes on along the minus strand of NKZV01001189.1, from coordinate 28,640 downwards.
AGATGAGGGCCGCAAGGTGGTCAAGTCCGCCAAGGAGAAGCTTTTGGACGATATCCGCGAGTCCGTGGACGCGGTTTTCAACTCCAAGAACGTGGAGAACTGGAGCGGTGTGCTCACGGAGTTTGACCGCTTGGGCAAGCTGTTGGTCAGAGTCAACCAGCAGAAAATCGGCATTCCTAACTTCTTCTACAAATTGTTGGCCCAATTAGACGAGACCATCAATGGCGCCGCCAGCGATAAGGAGAAGAAGAAGTTGCCTGCTGACCAGAGCAGAGCTTTGAACACTTTGAAACAGAGGGTCAAGAAGCAGACCAAGGAGTTCAAGCCTTACATGGACCTCTACAAGGAGAACCCCGAGGCGTTTGACTCCGAGGAGCCAGTTCAGATTGCATCGCAGGAGAAGAAGGGCAGCAAAGAGGCCGTGGTGGGCACCGTTTCCGGAACGGCCCGTGTGATGAGCCCTGTGTTCACCACATTGAGAAACATTGCTGAGACCAGAGGTAAGAAGAACATCGACAAGCTTGAGCAGGTGTCCATTTTGGAGAACTTGTTGGCCAAAACCAAGGAGTCTGGCTCTGTGTTCGAGCTCATTTCCGTCTACCAGATGTTGCTTTCCGTGAGATTCGACGCCGGCTCCAGCCTGGCCTTCATGCCCATTAAGTTGTGGAAGAACAACGAGGCTGACACCGCAGACTTCTTGGCGCTTTTGGAGAAGAACTTCTCTTCATACCAGGTCTCCGAGACTGGTGCCCCCACAGATGATATCGATGTGGAACCCGTTGCCAATGCCAGCGGAGTCAAGGTGGTGCAGGGCTCCATTTCCTCTGTGTTGGAACGCTTGGACGATGAGTTCGCCAAATACTTGCAGAACACCGACCCTCACTCCACCGAATACATTGAACGGTTGAAGGGCGAGTCCGACCTCTACAACTTGATTGTGCGTGCCCAGGTGTATGTGCAATCTGTCTCTGGCGACACTGAACACTTGGCCAGAATTGTCTTGAGAAGATTGGATCACGTCTACTTCAAGCCCGCACAGTTGATTGAGATTGTGGAGAAGGCTGCCTGGGAAAACGTGTGGAGCGGGTCCGGACTTGAGAAGTCCGAGTTGATCACCAAGGGCGCCGAGCCCCAAAAGGTCATCTCCACCTTGCGTGACTTCTTGTTCAAGCAAGACGCCCCCATCTACAAAACCACCGCGTTATTATCCTACACATACTACCTTGCGGTGAACAACAAGTACGCCGAGGCCAGAGAAATCTTCTTGGATTCGCACTTATACAGCCATATCCACCAGCTTGATTCCTCCGTCCAGGTGTTGTACAACAGGGCATTGGTGCAGTTGGGTTTGGGAGCTTTCAAGAGCGGCGAGATCGAGGAGTCTCACCAGATCTTGAACGAAATCGTGAACTCGCAACGCGTCAAGGAGTTGTTGGGCCAGGGGTTTGTCAACAAATACCCCAGCCAGGTCACCGCTGCCGAGAAGCAGAAGTTGTACCCATTCCACATGCACATCAACTTGGAGTTGTTGGACTGCGTGTTCATGACCGCCTCCATGTTGATTGAGATCCCTGCATTGGCTGCAGCATCCAACCTGACCAAAGATTCGAAACGCAAAACAAATATCAAGTCCTTCAAGAGCAAATTGGAGTTCCACGACAGACAGTACTTCACCGGACCCCCCGAGAGCATCAAAGACCACTTGATCTACGCTTCCAAGTACTTGCAGAGAGGTAACTGGTCCAAGTCATACGAATTATTGTCATCCATAAAGATTTGGAAGTTGGTGCCCGACACCAATGCATTGTTGCTGATGTTGAAGTACCAGTTGCAGATGGAGGGTTTGAGGACGTACATCTTCACCTACCAGTCGATTTTCACCAAGTTGTCCGTTGAGAAGTTGGCCACTATGTTCCAGCTTGAGCAAGCCGTTGTTACAAGCATCATTGAGAAGATGCTCGATGGCGGAGAGTTCCAGGGCTCCTTGACAAACAACTTCATCAATTTCACCACCGACGCACCACAGAGAAGCAGATTGCAAGAGTTGGCGATCGTGATGAACGAGAAGGTTGGTATGTTGAACGAGAAGAACGAGCAGACCTCGTCCAACGGCCACTTCAGAAAGCAGGTGATGCAGCAACAGCAGCAGCAGCAGAAGGAGCAGAAGGAGCAGAAGGAGATCTTACAGGAGGAGAACAGCAAGTTTAGATATGCCAATATCAACACCAACAACGATGAGTTTCAAGTGACTGCTTGAGTTGAGTTCAGGCTGAGTTTATAGCATGAGAGACGGCCATGTCTCGAATCCAATGTTTAATAGAACCCGGTGTAGGATTATGAAGATGATGTGGAGATGAGTAGTATGGAGTTACATGATGTGGAGATGAGTAATATGAAACTAATATCGAAATGTAATATGTGAATAAGTGTGGAGATGTACACAATGAAGTGTTGCAGTCAGGTTTTTGTTGAACTGGACCCGTGCGGGCTCATAACCAGCAAAAATAGCCACCTCTCCAGAAAGATTCCGGTCTAGAATCTCCAAGGAGTATAAGCTTCTAAGCGAATACAATGCTGGCTTTCCGATAAGACAGTAGGCAAGTCGGGTCACGTGACACGCTTCCAGAAGCCGTACACGTACCAGACCACACAGGCCGGAGGCATCTGGGGCAGAATTCTCTAATATTACGACCCCTGAGTAATATAGAGACCCCTGAGTGTACCCAGAATCTGCTTTGGGGCCATAAAGTAAACCATTTAACATCTTTAATTATAACATTTGATTTAAAATCAAAAAAAGGTATATCCTGTTCAAGTTCTTCACGAATAACTAATGTATCTTGGGTGAAGTCAGGTTCTTCTTGTCTTCTCTTTTTCAATTGTGATTCCTCTGAGGTGAGCCCTGTTGCCTTCCTCGAGTCGTCTTTCCAATTCTCTTTCAATTTCTCTTTCAAATCCTCGTATGTATCCCATGGAATTCTTCTGTAGACGCCGACAGTTGTTTCCTTTGAGCTTCGCGACTATTGTTGGTTATTAACTCTTTTTTCTCCTTCAATATCTTTTGAGTTCAACGGATGGAGTTGTTCATAAGCTCTTTCTATTCTTGCAATATCATTTGAGTTCGGCAAATGGCGTTTGATAGTTAATTCTCTAGTTCCTTTAGTCTCGTATAGGTTTGTTAGGATATCGTCTATGTCACATGGGGATATCAGAGTGTCTTCTTTTTCAATGTTCACTGTTTTCGATGTTGTTTGAGCATTCGTCCTTTCAAGAATTGTATCATACTGTCACTTTCAATAATTGTATGATCATTAATCTCTTCCATTATTTATATGGTCATCACTTTTCACTAATGTTGCATTCATTGGTTTCACTAATTTTGTATTCATTGATCATTTCACTGTTTTGTTTTCATTGATCTTGTCACTGTTTGGTATGGTCCTGCCTTGTAATCCTTCGTAACAATATTCTGTTGGGTCGGACCTATCACTTCGTGCAACTCCGTTCGGTTGGTTTTCATAATTTGATTTTAAGCTTACAATTTAAACTGAGCTTTCTCCCCTTTTGGAACGTACGTCTCGTCGATTGATCATAGAACAGCTCAAATTATAAACGTTTAGGTGGAAAATTAAATTTAATGGCAAAAAATGCGATTAGATATTATTTACATTCTAAATATCAAATAATAGATTTAATTAATCGTCACTAAGGTTAAGAAAATAATTAGATACTTAAACCATACCATTAGTATAAGCACTAACACATGGTAAATAGGTGAAATTCTAAATCAAAAGGTAAGAATAAAATAGCACTAAAATGAAAGCAACACTAAATGCAGATCTAGATTGTTGATATGAGTAAATCCACACTCAAATGGACCATCTTTTTCAATATAAGAATTAGTTGAAATTAAATAATTAATAAAAATAGAACACATTACGAACGCTCCACCCTTTCAGGTTTCAGATAATCCCGAATTCTTGACCACCCATATTTCCTTAGGTTCTCCAGCTGCTCGCCATTACTTATGGTTACCTCTACTAATTTTCAGATAAGTTTATACATTAGACTAATGTATTATTAATTTGTGATATTTGCAAATATACTATTTATATATATATTTACCTTGTTTTACGGGATTAAGAATATATATCTCATTTTATGAGAAATAAACATATACCTAAAATTAATATATCTGATAAATTAGTAGAACCTGTTAAAGAGTATGCAAAATAAGAAGCTAATATAATAGCTGAAGTACCCCTCCCATTAAAAAGTATAATAATGAAGCTCTCGAAGCATTATATGATCTATTATGTAATCCTGTTAATAAAATATTCCGTAGATTTTCACTCTATTTCAATAATCTCCCGGTGGCCAAGCTGGTTAAGGCACAAGACTGTAATTGAAAGATAGATATCTTGAGATCGGACGTTCGAGTCGTCCCTGGGAGATCTTTTTGCAACTGACGGCAAGTTCTGCAGAAACTTGGGAAGTGAATGTTCTGCTCTCCGGTTGCCTGCATGGCGCGGACTGCCCACGGCACCAATACCCACTGAACCAGGCCTGGTAGGTTTTCAGTCATATTGCCAATCAATAACACAACTACACCTCTTATTTTTAAACAGCCGGGGCCCTGAGCACGTGAACCAGGCGGAGAAAGAAATCAAGTCGGGGCATATTGTGTTCTGCACACACGCCTCTGAGACAAGTACAATTCACCTTGAGCAGCAGATCTCCTCGTTCTCAGTTTCATCCCGAGACGCCGAACTCTTTGGAATCTGAGAGCCAGTGGATCATGTTCGCCGTGAGGGCGGAACTCAAACCGGTCAGCCTCGGTCACGTGACATGCAGGTGGACCTTCCCGTAGCGGCCAAACACCTCCTCAGCGGGCCGAGACGTGAATCTCGAGCCTCAAAGACTTTGGTATTTCCAGAGATAGGCAGAACTTTTTGGGGGCGGGAAGAAACGGCCAGAGTCAATAGGCGGAACTGGATACAAGCCCGGAACTGCCTATTCCGGTCCACGCACCCACCAACTACCTCCTTTCTCTACAGTCTCCACGTAGAGGCATATTGATATTGTCGTCTCAAATGGTGGAGGGATCAAGGGCACTTGTGTGCACTCTAGTCGAAGTTTCTACTAGTCGAAAGTTTCTACTAGTCTACTATTCTACTAGTCTACTAGTCTACTAGTCTACTAGTCTACTATTTCTATTAGTTCTAGTATTTTTACTATTTTTACTTTTTCTACTAGTTCTACTATTTCTACTAGTCTACTAGTTTATTAGTTCTACTAGTTCTACTATTTCTACTATTTCTACTAGTCTACTAGTTTATTAGTTCTACTAGTTCTACTAGTTCTACTAGTTCTACTATTTCTTGTTAGACCCCCGATGGGCAGCGCACTACCCACCAGGATCAGAGAAAGCCTACGCTGCTCGAGAATCTTCCAGAAGGGAATCTTCCAGAGGGAATCATATGGGAGTGGGGAACGATCCCCACTTCGGCACTCGAACGAACAGCCGAACGTCGGGGCTGTTCGCCTATATAGAGACCCCGGGATCCCCCTTGTAAGGAAGCATCAACAAACAAATACACTGCATTACAAAGTACTAGACGTTATCAAAGAATCTAACATTTCTACTATTCTACTAGTTCTACTAGTTCTACTAGTTCTACTAGTTCTACTAGTTCTACTAGTTCTACTAGTTCTACTAGTTCTACTAGTTCTACTATTTCTACTAGTCTACTAGTCAACTATTTCTACTAGTTCTACTATTTCTACTAGTTCTACTAGTCAACTATTTCCACTAATTCTACTCTGCAGCCGGCACCACATCGCTGCTGAATTGCCCAATTCACAAGCATATTCGTAAGGCATGTGTAATACTTTGATGATTTCATAGATTCTTTGGAAAAGTGCCCATGAAGGTTCTGGTGGGATCCACATAAAATCGATAACAATCCAATTTCCGCAATAGCTCGATTAAGGTCCTAAGGCTCAGATCACTCGAAGTTCGAAGTTCATTACCCGTTTTAATACTCATGTCTGTCTTCAACTACCAGTGCTTTGCCTGGTGCACACATCTGGGTCATATCTCATAAAGCAAACGCCGTATGAACGCATCGACACTAGAGATTACTGTTCCAATGACAGGCGTACCTCCTTAGTGACATCGTTCCTGGAAACGAACCATCAGTTGACTGCCGTTAGAAGCTTAGACCTCTTGCTACAGGCTTAAGCCAGTTCGCTTAATAATTCTACCAGTTCTATTTCTTCTAGTTCCCATTTCTTCTAGTTCCCATTTCTTCTAGTTCCCATTTCTTCTAGTTCTACTAGTTCTATATTTCTTCTAGTTCTACTATTTCTATATTTCTATATTTCTTCTAGTTCTATATTTCTTCTAGTTCTACTATTTCTATATTTCTATATTTCTTCTAGTTCTATATTTCTTCTAGTTCTACTATTTCTATATTTCTATATTTCTTCTAGTTCTATATTTCTTCTAGTTCTACTATTTCTATATTTCTATATTTCTTCTAGTTCTATATTTCTTCTAGTTCTACTATTTCTATATTTCTATATTTCTTCTAGTTCTATATTTCTTCTAGTTCTACTATTTCTATATTTCTATATTTCTTCTACTTTATTTCTACTATTCTTTTGACAACACCGTTTATTCATCTCTTGGCTCGATCAATAGCCAATTGGGCAGCAAGGTGTGATCGTTGTTGGAACCCCTCTGTTAGACTCTGGTATTTAGCGTACTTCTGCAGTCTGTGTATCTTTGACTTCAGGCTAGCGATGGTGCAATTACATAGAGGTAGGACAGTCATGATTGCCCTAGACCTGCATGCGGCCTAGTGTAAGTTGCACCATTCAGTCCATCAAAGTCCACGTTACGAAGTCCACGCTGCGTACTTGATTTTGTACTTGCCATAGTTGTTATGGCTGGGTAGCCACGAAACCCAAAAGGTGGTGAGCCGGATCGAACCGGCTTCAGCTCGGTCGTGCGCGCACCATAGTGTGTGTGGTTGGTTTTTCTCCGGTATATTTGTCAAAAAAGCCCATGACCCTTTCCCGGATTATGTGTGGTGTAAGATGGCTCAATATGGATACATCACATCCAAAGTCATTGCTGTAGCCTTATGCCCATACAACACACTGAGCACACTATCAGCACACTATCAGCACACTATCAGCACACTATCAGCTCTTTTATCATGTCTTTGTTGGTGCGCATGCCCTGTATTTATACCCCGAAAGGGCGATTTGCAGCCATCCGCAGGGGGGCCTCTGAAACTATAAAAGCAGCCACCCCCGCTCCGTATGCCCTATTTTTATAGAAGCAGTTTTTACCACAATCTTCCTTGTTTTACTACAATCTTCACTCTTCAATACAGTCTTAACCACAGTATTCACCACTGTTTTCACTACTGTCTTCACCACAGAGTTCTTCGAATACTCACTACCAGCTCACTACCAGCTCACTCAGTGTTCTGAGCTACTGCACCAGGGCCGTCTTGCTAGTTTGGTGGTGTACGGGTGTGTTGCAGCCATCGTGGCTGCAACCAAAGTGGCCAGTTATACACCACGGTGTGGCGTTAAAAGACACTTCGGTATCAAGAAATGTTGTCTACGTGGCCCACCAACACCAAGGTCAGCTCTAAGATCTCGGCAATGTGTGCCTGTATCCACGACTACACCTCGTACTCCAGAAAGCACCGCTCGTCTGAATGGTGGGGTCTGGTGTGGCTTTGGGTGCGTTTCAAGCTCGCCACTTCCATCCCAGCTCAAACAGCTTCTTCCGTTTGTCTTTGCACGAAGTTTAGGGTTATTGAATAGGCTATAAATGGTGGGGCGGAGAACATGTTTTTTGCATATCATTTATTGACTTCGTGCAGGTGTACGGGTGTAGGGCGCATCTCATCACTTCCAGTGCCGTCCCAACACCAAGGCCTACAGAAAGCAGCCCAACACACCCGCTAGACCAAACCGCACATTGACATGAGCACCCAAAACAAGCCGCTCAAGGTAAGCCTGCTCTGCGAGCTCTGCCACGCGCGCAAGGCCGTGGTCAAGCGCCCCAAAAACCTCCAGAAAGTATGCAAGGAGTGCTTCTACGTGGTGTTCGAAACGGAAATCCACAACACCATCGTGTCCGCCAAGCTCTTTGAAAACGGCGACCGCGTGGCCATTGGGGCCTCCGGCGGAAAAGACTCCACGGTGCTAGCGTCGGTTCTAAAGACCCTCAACGAACGCTACAACTACGGGGTCGAGCTCGTGCTCCTCTCCATCGACGAGGGCATCAAGGGCTACAGAGACGACTCGTTGGCCACGGTCAAGCGCAATCAGCAGCAGTACAACATGGACTTGGAGATTGTCCTGTACAAAGACCTCTACAACTGGCTGATGGACGAAATCGTCTCGTGTGCAGGGATCCGGAGCAGCTGTACGTACTGTGGAGTGTTACGGAGGCAGGCGCTCGACCGGGGCGCCGCCAAGTTGGGCATCAACCATGTGGTCACGGGACACAACGCTGACGACATGGCCGAGACCGTGCTCATGAACATCTTGCGAGGCGACACCGCCCGCTTGGAGAGCCTGACTGCCATCCTCACCCAGAGCGCCGGCCTGCCCATCAAAAGATCCAAGCCGTTCAAGTACTCGTACCAGAAGGAGATCGTGCTCTATGCCCACTACAAGAAGCTCGACTACTTTTCCACCGAGTGCACGTATGCCCCGGAGGCGTTTCGGGGCACGGCCCGCGAGCTTCTCAAGGGCCTTGGCGCCATCCGGCCCTCTTGCATCATGGACATCATCTATTCAGGAGAGCATCTTGTTTTGGCCCGCAAGAAGAAGGTCACCAAGAAGTATAAGAGAAACGTCAAAAACTCCGAGCAGGAGATTCTCCCTGATGGCACCGTGGCTTTGCAGACCAATCACAAGAAAGACGGCAACACCTGCGAGAAGTGTGGCTACATCACCTCCAATAAGGTGTGCAAGGCATGTTTGCTTCTAGCGGGTCTTGAGATGAACAGGGCAAAGGTGACTCTTGAAGGGGGTGCTGACGGAGCTGCCAAATTAGGCAAGACCTTGGAGCAACTCAGCTTCTAGGAAACAGCTTACGCCACTTAAGCGTCCCTCCTATACACATGGGTGGCGCCTGCCTGGTGGCTTGGAAAGACCAAGGTCTCCGCAATCACCGTGTTCTCCCTTCTCGACACGCCAAACACTATGATCTCGGCAATGTCCGAAGCAGTCAATGGCGTAGTGCCCTCATAGACCTTCTTGGCGGCCGCGTCGTCCCCATGGAAACGCACCAAACTAAACTCGGTTTCCACCGCCCCTGGATCCACCTCCATCACCCGGATACGTGTGTTGATCAACTCCTTTCGCAAGGAGTGGGTGAAGAAGTTGACGGCGGCCTTGGACGCACAGTACACACTCCCGCCGGGGTATGCCTCGCGTCCAGCGATAGACCCGATGTTGACAATGTCACCGCTGTTCTTCGCCTTAAAGATGGGCAATGCCGCTTGCGTCATGTTGATCAAGCCCATGACGTTTGTCTGCATCATCCCTTGGAGGTCTTCATCCGTGATCTCGCCCACGGTTTCCTTACCTAGCGCTTTGCCGGCGTTGTTGATCAACACATCGATATCGGCGAATTCCCGGGGCAAATTGCTGAAAAACGGCTTGATGGACGCAGCATCGGACACGTCGAGTCTGGCTGTGTGCACCTGGATTGGCTTATAAGCTTTGCTCAACTCGGCGGCCAAATCGGACAACTTGCTCTCCCGCCGAGCGGTCAAGATTAACTTGATGTTTCCTTTTGCGGCGGCGGCGAATTCGTGGGCTGTGGCGGCTCCGATGCCCGAAGAAGCCCCTGTGATGAGGATAATTTTGTTGGCGAGTCTCTCTGCTGCTCTGGTTCCAAAAGACATTGAAGTCGAATATGCGTTGAGAGTTGCTTTATCGTGGGGTACATGTGCGTGCAGGACCAAATTATTAGCTGCGTTGCACCCGTGCACCAGGCGACCTCAGGCCAAAAAGGCCCAACGCAAGAGCACCATTTTTGTCTTCCAAGGCAGGAGAAGATACGAAGGGTTGTGCTAGAATTCCGGAGCATCTTTTGGCCAAGTTTGGAGGCGGTAGCAGCTTGCTGGCGCACGTGACGCCCAGCAGTGTCACTAGTTCCGGCAGTCCGAGGGTACCTCGAGTATCAGGGAATAATTAGAGGAATCAGTCTGATCACTTTGTAAAATCCATAATTACAGAACTCTCTATTCTAATAAATCGATAATTTAACTCTCTATTCTACATAGTCAGTGTATCTGAATTCACTGACAATCAATGAACTTCGACATGACATCAAGTTTGAAAAAGCCTCTGATTGTTTGAATGAAGCTGATATAGACATGCGTGGCTAAACAATCACATGAATAAGCTCTCTACGAAAGCTCAAGACGGGACAGACTACATCACTAGATGTAAAACGTGCCCGACGAGTGTTGGAAAGGCGAGCTATGACCCACGAATTCAGAGTTCATAGAAGTATTGGAGCTATTGCGGGAGTTTTCCATGGATTCAAAAGGCGACGACACCATCGACTGATGAGAGCTGTTCTGAGCGCCATTGAAGCAATACTTCTGGAGTAAGTCCGCATAGGACATGGATCCGATTTCCAAGGGCTTCAAGTCCTCAGCAGGCTTGGCCATGTAGTTGTTGATTTCCGGGCTTCTGAACTGGTTCAATGCAGCATCGGAGACGCTCAATGGCACCGGATTGGTCTTGCTTGTTTCAATCTTCCGGTCTGTGCCCTTGTTTCCAAGCGGCGAAACCGGATCCGCGGTTTTGCTCTTGTAAGACTTGGAGTACCTTGGTCTTAAAGTCTGCATAGAGGTGCTTCTTTGGGAAAGGGGTCTTTGTTCCTGCTGCAACGAGCTGGAATGCAGCAAGCTGGGTCTCGCCAAATGGGGCAGGGTTTCGGAGGACTCCTTCACTGAATTGAGTTTGTTGACAAGTTCCTCGATATCTGCATTGTTGGAAGTGACGAGCCCGCCTGCAGGTTCTGGTCTTGGGGAGGTGGTGTTCAGGTCCAAATGAAACGAGGCCGTCTGGGAGAATGTGGGGGGTTTATAGGAAAAGGTGTCTTTAGACCTCGCCTTTAAAGCGATTTTATCTCTAGAGCTGGCCTTGGATTTTGCCACAGCAGAAAGCGAGAAGTGGTAGTTGCGTCCGTCGTTGTTGTCCCAGTATGTGTTTTTGTTGACAGTGTACTTTATGCAAAATTGTGGAGTGATGGCCGATGGCAAGTGTGTAAGGGGGATGGAGAATTTGAACTGGTCGAAATTGGCGGATGCAAACAGGCTCACATACGTGGCGTTGTTAAAAATTAATTGGCTTTTCCACTCGTTGAAGGTCAACTTCAAGGAGAGTGCTTTTTCGAATGCAAGGTTCTGGCACATGACAATGAGAACTAGCGACTTCTTGTCTGCAGAAAGCACAGCTTTTTGAAGGTAAACTGGACAGTTCTTCTTGTCGTAGATGTTTTTAGGGGGCACGAAGTTGGAGGTGTTGATTTTGTACAGCATCTCATGGGAAACTTCGTCGTCAGAATCGGAGTCAGAATCAGATAACATCAAGTCGCCAAAAGACCGGGGAATGGAAAAGTAGTCATTGACATAGCTAAATGACGAGCTAGGAGAGCCGGACGGCGTGTTTTGGAGCGATACTGACGAGGGCGAGTCTTTGCCATCGAACATCTTGACATTTTCGAGTCTTGTTGCAAACTTGACGGATTTGGGAGAAAGCAGAGAGGCCGACTGGACGCGGGAAAGATGGGGTAGCTTCAATGACAGCTTTAACTTCCTCAAGGGGGAGCGGATGGCACCTTCAGAAATAGCTCTGGGCTTATCGGGAGGGCTGTCGACCGAAACAGCAATAGAAACCGGGACCGCAGCCGCCTTTGATATGGAGACAGGGTCGGCATTCGCAAACGGTTCAGAGAGATCCGTGGGCAGAATGCGCACATCAGAAGAGACGGCTAGCGTTTCGGGGATGGGCAATGACTGGGTGTGGGACAATTGCGAGACGGATCTCGATTGTGGCGTCGCAGACTGAGAGGGGCGGACCCACAGAACCGACAAAGCCGAGTCGTCCTTTGGCAAACCCTCCAAGGGAAGCGGGACCGCCGGGGACTTTCGCAAAGGGATTAGATCCGGCAAAGACGACAGGTATATGGAGGACATGTCGGCCAAGGTTCCTGGAGCCAGCCTGGAACAGGGCACGGATTTGTGAGATAGCGAGGACTGAGAGGACCCAGGGGCGACATCAGGGGGGAAGTGGTTTTCCACGGCCAAGGTGAGGGTGGACATTGAAACAGGAAGGGGAATGGAAGAAATGGCACACTAAGGAGGTGGCAAGGGTTGATAAGGGTTGGAAAGGAGAACAAAAGCAATCGAGCTTTTGCGGCGCTGAGGAAACCGCGAGGCAGACAAAACAAGAAGTGAAGACACACAAAGCAAAGTTGCTATGAAAGCACACCCGGGAAAAAAGAGACGTGGCGCGAGGGCTGTGGAGGCGGAGAGGAGGCACTTATATAGTGGTTGGAGGCCTGGTTTTCCAGAATTTTGGGTATCTGCAGCTGCAAGTGCATGCGCGGCGTGTGTAGGGCGACTGTATAGCACATGCATGATCGCAGGGTGGGGCAATCTTGGGACGCCACCTCGGGGGTGTGGGGATGCCCCAGTCTGGGGGAAGTTGGGCCCGAGGCGGCCGGAGCGAACGCGGCCCTGCACACAGTGCCACCCCATCCGACTCGCACTTCCACCCCGCCGCCAAAAGCCCGCCGGCCTTCCCCCGGGCGGGGTTTCCCGAGAGCCTCACCCCACGGGCAAGTCGGCAGAGGAATTAGTGCGTTATGCGAGAAGATTTTTGCTCGAGTATGTGCAGTACCGCGCTGCAAAGGCAGTCCGAATCGCGTTTTGGCCTCCGCACCGAAGAACGCGCCATTGCTCAGCTTCACCGGTGACATTCCTGGCATTCCGAGAGCCAGGGGTTCCGTCGGTTGTGTGTGGACAGGATCATGCGGGCGTGTATATAGCACGCAGTGGTGTGTAGGGGTGTATGCGTTGGCTAATGTGCCACTATTCGGACAGTACTTCCCGGTTAGTCGGCTATAGCACTGGACCAATTGGTATGATAAAGTAGATGCAGTGGAGAAAAGGATGGAGGAATCTTGAAGATATGGAAATGGCCAAGTATCAACTATAAAGTGTACACAGACCAATCCGAGTCATGACTGTAATGACTCTGGTGAAATCACAGTCAAATCCTCCACCAATCAACAGAACCATAATTGAACAGATCCTTGAACAGATCCTTGAACAGATCCTTAAATAGATCCTTGAACAGATCCTTGAACAGATCCTTAAACAGATCCTTAAACAGATCCTTAAACAGATCCATAAACAGATCCAACCAAGTGGATCACCAAATCTGAAAGTATCATTATGATCCAAAGTACCAAACTCAAAACATCATCAAGTCCATTTACCTCGACCCAGTATCTTCAAATACATGCACCAGTGGAAATCAGAGTCAAGGCCAATTCGAAATGTGCGTCCCACGTGCATAATCTCGAGCCTATCATGCAAATCAACTGCCTGAACCAGCTACATGCCGAAACCAGCCCCATCCGGAGCCTGCACTCCCACTCGAGTCCAAAGCTCCATCCACCCTCAAGGCCATCGCCACATCGGCGGTGGTTCTATGCATACCCGAGTCCTTTAGTCCATTTCGCGTGCTGTATGCAGGTTGACATCGCGCAACAAAGCGCCTAGCAGTCACCCACTCCCATTCTATTCAGTACACTGCTACATACCTTACTGTTACCTATACTACCTATACTACCTATACTACCTATACAACCTATACTAACCTATACTAACCTATACTAACCTATACTAACCTATACTAACCTATACTAACCTATACTAACCTATACTAACCTATACTACCTATACTGTTAGACCCCCGATGGGTAACGCACTACCCATCAAGATCAGATAAAGCCTACGCTGCTCGAGAATTTTCTAGAAGGAAGACATGGGAGTAGGAACGAGCTCCACTACGGCACTCGAACGAACAGCCGAACGCCGTAGCTGTTCGCCTATATATAGACCCCGGGATCCCCCAAGGAGGCATCAACGAACAAATACATGGAATTACAAAGTACTAGACGTTATCAAAGATCTAACATATACTATTACCTATACTGTTACCTATACTGTTACCTATACTGTTACCTATACTGTTACCTATACTGTTACCTATACTGTTACCTATACTGTTACCTATACTGTTACCTATACTGTTACCTATACTGTTACCTATACTGTTACCTATACTGTTACCTATACTGTTACCTATACTGTTACCTATACTGTTACCTATACTGTTACCTATACTGTTACCTATACTGTTACCTATACTGTTACCTATACTGTTACCTATACTGTTACCTATACTGTTACCTATACTGTTACCTATACTGTTACCTATACTGTTACCTATACTGTTACCTATACTGTTACCTATACTGTTACCTATACTGTTACCTATACTGTTACCTATACTGTTACCTATACTGTTACCTATACTGTTACCTATACTGTTACCTATACTGTTACCTATACTGTTACCTATACTGTTACCTATACTGTTACCTATACTGTTACCTATACTGTTACCTATACTGTTACCTATACTGTTACCTATACTGTTACCTATACTGTTACCTATACTGTTACCTATACTGTTACCTATACTGTTACCTATACTGTTACCTATACTGTTACCTATACTGTTACCTATACTGTTACCTATACTGTTACCTATACTGTTACCTATACTGTTACCTATACTGTTACCTATACTGTTACCTATACTGTTACCTATACTGTTACCTATACTGTTACCTATACTGTTACCTATACTGTTACTATTACTATTACTATTACTATTACTATTACTATTACTATTACTGTTACCTATATTATTACTATTACTATTACTATTACTATTACTATTACTATTACTATTACTATTACTATTACCTATACTGTCACCTATACTATTACCTATGCTATTACCTATACTATTACCTATACTAACCTATACTATTACCTATTACTGTTACTATTACTATTACTATTACTATTACCTATACTGTTACCTATACTATTACCTATACTATTACCTCTTACTCTACTCTACTCTTACTTACTATTGTTCCTATTGTTCCTATTGTTCTACTGTTACTCTGCATGGTCTACTGTTACTCGACATGGTCTATTACTAATCGTTAGATTCATCATGGGTTCACTACCGTGGGAGTGTTAGAGTCTATTGCTTGTTCAGATGTGGGGTAGACACTGACCACGGAGGCTCTCCGTCCAAAGTGGCCAGAGATCGTACTCATGGCCAGCTAAGTAACACCGAACATTGTCTATAAACATCGGTTTCTCTTTGGGAACCATCAACGAATGAACATAGCTAATTGGGTATTAGCAAAGACCCAACACTATCAGTACTATACAGACTACTGACTACTATACAGACTACTGACTACTATACAGACTACTGACTACTATACTGACTACTGACTACTATACTGACTACTCTGACTACTAACTGACTACTATACTGACTACTATACTGACTACTATACTGACTATACTGACTACTATACTGACTACTATACTGATTACTATACTGACTATACTATACTGACTATACTGACTACTATACTGACTACTATACTGACTATACTGACTATACTATACTGACTATACTATACTGACTATACTATACTGACTATACTGACTATACTGACTATACTGACTATACTGACTATACTGACTATACTGACTATACTGACTATACTGACTATACTGACTATACTGACTATACTGACTATACTGACTATACTGACTATACTGACTATACTGACTATACTGACTATACTGACTATACTGACTATACTGACTATACTGACTATACTGACTATACTGACTATACTGACTATACTGACTATACTGACTATACTGACTATACTGACTATACTGACTATACTGACTATACTGACTATACTGACTATACTGACTATACTGACTATACTGACTATACTGACTATACTGACTATACTGACTATACTGACTATACTGACTATACTGACTATACTGACTATACTGACTATACTGACTATACTGACTATACTGACTATACTGACTATACTGACTATACTGACTATACTGACTATACTGACTATACTGACTATACTGACTATACTGACTATACTGACTATACTGACTATACTGACTATACTGACTATACTGACTATACTGACTATACTGACTATACTGACTATACTGACTATACTGACTATACTGACTATACTGACTATACTGACTATACTGACTATACTGACTATACTGACTATACTGACTATACTGACTATACTGACTATACTGACTATACTGACTATACTGACTATACTGACTATACTGACTATACTGACTATACTGACTATACTGACTATACTGACTATACTGACTATACTGACTATACTGACTATACTGACTATACTGACTACTATACAGTCTACTAACTGACTATGTTAGATTCTGAACGTTTAGTACTTTGTAATTCAGTGTATTCGTTGATGATCCTCCAGAGAATCCCGTGATCTTATATAGACTATAGGCGTCTTATCTGTCCGTGGCTTAACAGCAATGGAGCACGAGATAAGGTGCAGGATAGCTGATCGCTTCCGGTTTCGAACCGCTGTATCGGCGCTGAAGTAGCATAGGTAGAACCGATAGCTCCGGAGATATATTCCGACTGGTCAAATCGGGGTTGTGGCCGACTATTCACTGATGGAGCAGCGTAGGCTTTTTCTGATGGGTCGTGCGCTACCCATCGGGGTCTAAGTGCTATACTCTATTTATAGACTCGAGTTTCGAGTGCCGTGGAAGTCGCCAGCTGACCGTGTGGATCACGTGATGCACCCTGGTGGTTTGCCAGTGGAATCTTGTAATTCGATCTTTTTCCTTCCGTTTTCCTTTTTATTCTTTAATTTATTATTCTTTAATTTTATATTCTTTAATTTTATATTCTTTAATTTTATGTTCTTTCATCTTTCATCCTTTCATCCTCTTTTTGTTATTTTTGACATTCTTTATCCTCTGTTTTCCATCTTTTTGTTCTTTTCCATCCTCTTGCTTTTTCCATATTCTATTCTCATATTCTTTCGTTCTTTCGTTCATTTTCTTTTCTCCTATTGTGTCATTTTCCGTGTCTCCTATCGAGCTTAGGCGCGGTGCATTGTTCGATCCCTGGGTATCGCAGTGGCATGTTGGGAAAGTGAATGGATTTATACTGCACGATAGTCAGCCCCCTTACGACCCTTTTAGCCGGGCTCGAAACGGGCCTATTCCCTTATCGGATGTCATCTACTTCTGCCACTGAAACTATTCCTACTAATAGTCCCTACTAATAGTCCCTACTAATAGTCCCTACTAAAACTAGTTCCTACTAATAGTCCCTACTTTAACTTGTCATCTATTTTATAGTCATTTCCCTGACCTATTTATAATCAATTCCGCTGACCCGGTTTCTATTTCATCGGTCGCTGCTTACCTGGCAGCGTTTCGCTTCTTTCGGTTGACTGCCGGAAATGGAAGCGTGGTACGCGTTCACGGCCCCGCAATGTCCGTTTGATACCACGCACATCCACCAAAATCAACCACCGAGCATTCTCCAAGTGGTATGCGCCAGCCGGCCTATTCTTGCCTGCTCTTAACCACCTTGGATTCTCTAGATGTCCATGACCGTCGCACTCTTCTCTATGTTCCGCCCAACATTTCGCGGTAATTAGTCGATGGAGTCCGCATCCGGTGGGGGTGCCGCTGCATGCACCAGAAGCCGCTCCATGATACTGGCCGGTGCTATGCCAGCCATGCTACAGTTATCGTCCAAACTGCGTCTTCGGATTCTCCGTGACGAACTTGCAAGCGTGACAATCGACTCGCTATCGCGGTCTCTCTCACGGTCTCGCTCCGTGCGACCGTGG
Organism: Metschnikowia colocasiae; assembly: GCA_002370175.1. Lineage (NCBI taxonomy): Eukaryota > Fungi > Ascomycota > Pichiomycetes > Serinales > Metschnikowiaceae > Metschnikowia > Metschnikowia colocasiae. Next base: position 10,501 of record NKZV01001189.1, on the reverse strand, counting down.
CCTGGCGTGCTTGGTGTCAAAGACAAGTATCCGCTGGGGGCAAGCGACGTCTCGGCCGTGGATGCCACCCCTGAAACACTCTCGTGCGCGGCCTCGCCACTCAAAAGCGAAGGGGGGTTTGTAGTAGAGGTATGCGAGATCACCAGCTTCAACGGCGTCGTGCTGACATTGTCTGATACCATGGAAACTGACTCCTCATCGCTGAATTCGTTGGTGCGTTTCACAAGACCATACTTTGGTGCCTGTCCCTGTTCCATACTTTGGTGCTGTTCAACATGGTGCTGTTCAATATCATGGTGCTCCATATTCTGCTGGAGATCAACATTCTGCTGCTCATCCTGCTGCTCACCGTCCTGCTGCTCGCCATTGTGTTGATGTTCGGTGTTCTGGCGTTGTCTAATATTTTGCCGCTGTCTAATATTTTGGTGATTAATACTCTGCTGGCGCTGCCCAATATTCTGCTGTGGTGGTCCCCGCATGCCGGCCACCGTGTTTCGGTTTTGGCCCTGGACTAGCCGCTTGACCCAACCGAATCTGCTCCGTGTGTTGGGCTTGTCGTTTATGTCGTAAATAACTTCTGGCGGTTAGTATAAAAAGGAGACGAAGGGGTGGGGTGGACATACCTGGTGCGGTTTCTAGCATGCTGTGCTTGTTTCAGAGGACTTGTATGAGCTTAGTTGGGTGGTGTGTACTGTTGCTGTGTGATCTGAGAGTATCAGCACTTTGACTAGCGTCTTGGGGTGTGGAGCAGAAAGAGTAGCTGGCTTGGGAATCACGCGAGGTTGTATTACTCGCTTCCTGCACTCTCCGGCGCGGCTGACCCTCCCTGCAGGATGGACCGGGTGCAGATGTACGGGTGCAGGTGTATGGGTGCAGATGTATGGGTGCAACTGTAGGTGGTCAAGCGGTCGAAACAGAACCATGTGGAAGTATATAATCAGGTCTTCTGCGGTGTGTTCAGGTTGGATTCTAAACTACAACTTGCACGTAATTACAATATTCAGTCTATAAAATCTAACTCTAAAGATTGGTCTTGCTGCAGCAAGTGCTGGTGTTGTTTTTCAAAACACCCTCTTGTTGCAACGACGACTTGTTGAAGGAGTTGACGGATTGCGGGTAGTCCAAAGCGGGATTCCTCTCGAAGAAGTTGGCAGGCGAAAGGTGGATGTTGTGGGTTTCAACAGGCATGACAGGGAAGTCCTCCACCTTTGGAATGTGGGTGAATCCCAAGGTGGCCCACACAACAATGTCCTCGTCTCTGACAGGCTCCTTGTCCTTGACCCATTCAGCAAGACCAGTGTCACCCTTGGACTGGTTGGTGAACTCACCCGCAGCAAAGAGCTGGTGGTCGTGGTACTTGGTGACCCAAAGTTGCTGGGTGGAGTAGAGTGCTCTCTTGGCGTTGAACGAATCCTTGTCAGCCAAAAGCATCTGCTTGGCAGGCATCATGATCTTGTATCCCACAGGCAGCTTGGAGATGGGGTTGACCTTGTTCTCGTTGACAATCTTGTAGGTTCTGTTGGTGAATGGAGATTGCTCGACGTAGCCCGCCTTGTCCAAGTAGGTTTTCTTGGTGATGAAACCAGTGCCGAACGGGTTCAAGTCGTCCTTGGGCAATTTCTCGGTGTCCTCGTAGAGAACAGAGTTGTTGTGGCCATCGATGGCAGGGTCGATTCTGAACGAGAGAATGTGCTGGTGGTATGCGGCCATGACGTTTGGGCCCACCACGGTACCCCAAGGCACGGTGACCCCCTCATCAATAGGCATGGTGGACAAGATGCCCGTGGCACGCACCTCGATGTCGATGATACCGTCGTTGGTGAACTTCAAGTTGATGATGTACTCGTAGTTGGCCACGGTGGCAATGGTCTGCACCACAAACTCACGCTTTCTGGCAATGACCGCGTGCTCCGTCCGGTAGTTCATGTGCTTGTACAAGATACCGGCATCCTGCTCGTGCATACAAACGGTGTTTGGAATGACCTTTGGCTCGCCAGCGGCGTTGATGGTTCTTCCGTCCATGTACTTGATGACCCCAAGACAATCGCATCCAAGCTTCAAGGGGTTACCGTTGACACCAAAGCCGCAATCACCCAAGTCAAAGGCCTGCTTTCTGTGGTAAGGCGCTCTTGGGTCGCCGTAAGGAACAGTCATTTCCGACAACGAAAGACGGTACAAGATTTGTCTGCCCTTGAACCAAGCATCGTAGACGGCAAAGCCCTCTCGGGCGGTGGTGGCCACGCGGAACTCCCAGCCGAGCCATTTGACTTTGGAACCCTCGGTGGAGAACGAAGCACCCTCGGGCTGCTCAACAATGAGCGGCTTTGGCTGTCTCAAGATGGTTTCGCCGTTCAAGTCGGGGTGGTACTCCACACCCGGCACCTGGTGCCAAGGAGCGGTGGCGGTGGTGGTGGCGTCGTAACCGCCGGGCAAGAAGTCGATTCGGACGAATTTCTTGGAGTAGGCCTCGAACACAGGCGAGAACTTCAAAGGCAACGAGTAGTGGTTGGACTCGGGGTGGCCGTCGTTGGCCAAGACGTACATGAAGAACTGTACCAAGGGTCTGGTTTCGTTGGCGTCGTCGGTGGCATAGATCCAGGGGTCGTTTCTGACCTTGAAGCCCTTGGGCAACTTCAACTTCTCGATCTCGGCGATAACGGCAGGGTAGTTGTTGCAGTAGTCTTCCCAGATCATCATGTCGTCTGGCAAGAAGGGGCCCACCACGCCCTTGGGTAATTGCGTCTTTGTGATGATGTGGCCAGCCGTAACATTCACAAGCGCCTTGTTGAAGGTAGTGGTGTGGGTGTAGTAGTAGGCGTAGAAGACTCTGGGAATGGAGAACACCTTGCCGCCGGATCTCTCGAGCTCCAAGTATCTCTTCATGTCCTTCTTGGGCGGGTCCAATCTGTCGATCTGAACAAAGTGCACGTCAGCGGAAGCTGGGTAGGCGTCCTTGACGAGCTTGGAGGCCAATCTGATTTCTGAGTCGGTGGCGGAGTCGAATGGGTGGAGGGTCATGATGTGGTGGTGAGAAAGGCCGGGGTGTGCCTGGTCTTATATAGGCCTGGGGTGATGGGGCAATGCGCCTGTGGGCTGCACGGGTGATGGACCTGCCTAATGCGGAGAGTGGGTGCGCTATGGAGGAATCGACCTGCCCGATGCGGCAGCACTGCAGCACCTCTTATCCGACCTGCACACGCGCCGCTCCTGCATCTCCATATTCCGTTCGCACCTTTCATTCGTTCCATTATTCCGGTATCTGCGCGATTTAGATCATCCGATTTCGCACCTTGCAACAAGAGTGTCAGAGTACAGTGTCAGAGTACAGTGTCAGAATTAAGAGTGTCAAAGAGTATAGTGTCAAGGAGTATGTGCAAAGACTGCATCAAGTCCGTACATCAAAGAGCATAACAATCAGATACACCGGCTCCAATATCACCTTGCAACACCATGCAACTTCAGTGGCTACTTAAGGCGCAAGTCGCTATCCGGTCGAAATCACTGGGATGCACCGCGTTCTGCCTTGCATTAGACCCTCGATGGGTAGCGCACGGCCTATGCGCGAGTAAACTGCTCCCCGGTTCTCTAGGTTGGCCCGCGAAGTCGTCTTTTTCTGCTCATTCTATTGCGAGGCCGGCCGCGGTCTAGCTGGGATCTCAAGTTTTCCCAACAATGTCCATGTAAATCACTGGCCTCCTCAAGAACATTACAAAGTGCCAAAGTGATCAAGACGCCAGCGGCCTAGCCTAATTTCGTACGTCCCGCCCGGATCCGCCGACCTCACCCTGGCTACCTGGGCTTTTAGAGATGAAATGAAGACAACTAGCTTCTTAACTACTTTGATAATGGTATATCGATTCGACCTTTGTAGTTGTCTATAGTTTTTAGCTTGTAATAATAGTTTTAGTTTCTATAGTTTTTAGCTTGTAGTTATAATAGTTTTAGTTTCTATAGTTTTTAGCTTGTAGTTATAATAGTTTTATCTTCTATAGTTTTTAGCTTAGTGATTCATTGTTAGATATTCAATGTTAGTACTTCGTAAGTCAGTGTATTCGTGATGATCCCTGGAGAGGTAGGTTACTTATATAGTCAGACTGGCTGGTACACGGCTCCATAAGTAGATAGTCCTAGGTGGCTGGATACTGGCTGCTGTTCTTGCTGACCGTACGCGTAGGCTTCCCACCTACAAGGGTAGTGTGCTAACCATCGGGGGTCTAACAGCTGTATTAGCTTTTGTTTAGCTTTTGTTTAGCTTTTGTTTAGCTTTTGTTTAGCTTTTGTTTAGCTTTTGTTTAGCTTTTAGTTACCTTTTAGTTGTTATAGTTGGTAGCTATTTAGTGTGATCTAGTCACATGTTGTACTGTTATTTAGGTGGCTTTTTTGCTGGGTTGCGTAGGTTTCTGATTTCGCAGTGTATCTCTCTTACTCCACAAGTCACACTAGCCTTGCAGTTAAATGTGTCTCGGTATAAAAAGGTCAGGGAGTTGAATTTGACCAAAAAAAAGGTCCGGTTTGAAGTGGTTTGACACAATTCACTTGTTGCTTTGATGCTAGTGTTGCTGGGTAAAGAGGTGGCCCAGTGAGAACTACGCCGCACCTTCTCCATGAAGCTGATCTGAAGGACCGGGATAAATAGTCTGTGATCTTCCGCATAAATTGTTGGGCTTTTTGCAATTGTTGGGTTTTTGCAATTGTTGGAATGCAAAATTGTTGGCTGCTGGGATTGTTGGGCTGTAAGAATGACTATTGTTAATGTTTCGATCACGTGTTGTGTAACAGATGTACGGCTGTGTCACGAGGTACAATAATGAAGCCCTTGTTTGTAACGTCAGGTCGAACACTGCAGGTGCTTATGGGCAGCTTGAAGGCTGGGATTCCGGAAGATCAGGTGGCGGGGCGATCACGTGACAACACGATGCAGCAGCGCCCTTTCGAGTGGCCGTCCCTATTCAGCGAAAAACGTGAGCATGGCTCTCGAAACTGGCGAGTTCAAAGTGACTTTTGCCAGAGGGCCCGCACTGACTTCACCCCGGAACTGGCTGCACCCGAAAGGCGCACCCCGCATTCGGCGGCGCAGTTGGGGCCAGTCACGTGCCATACACTGCAAAACATATTCTTACTGTGGCTTCAGACTCAATCTTTTCAGAGATATGCTGCTTGAGAAACTAAGACAAGTCAGCGGCCCGCAGAAAATAGCAAAAAAGGTTTCTGACGGATGAAACGGCCTGGGTCAATAGGTCGGAACTGGATATAAGCCCCGGAACTGGCGCCCTTCCGACCTGTAGCTGCATCAAACTGGACTCCGGCTCCGCACCAGTGCTACTATTTAACGGCGATCACCAGGCTTAACATCACTGGTAAACGTATTCTGCCATTTCTTCCAAAACACTCGATCGATAATCCCCTTGTATGCACTCCCCCTTCGCCAGGCAATGCCCATAGCTCCACCCCTCCAAACACCAGTACCTCCGGCATTAACCCGTATTCACTCATAGTTACAGTCTAGCATCAAAGATAAATACATGGGAAGGGTCCTGGTACATCACTAGCACCCACTTCTCTAAGGATTTCGCCCATACTTCTATGGATTTTTGTCCTCTTGTAGTTGTTTAAAAGGTCCCTATGCAGAACGCGAGCTCCACTTACTTACTTCGAGGGCCTCGATCAGATCGGCAATTTGACAGTAGATTTGGATGCCGATCAATCAGTCTACACAGCCACGAGAATGACTTCCGATGCTGAGATGGTGTTTTATGACTCCGGTGCTGAGCGTGCTTCATGCTCCGGTGGTGCGGAGGGTAGTGGCTACTTCTGGACGATAATGTATGTTGTAATATACAGATGAAACAGCCCAACATGGACTGTTACATGGATTTATAGTAGGATCATCACTCATGATGACTTCATTGTTCGACTCCTATCTCTCACTCGGCTTCATCTGATTGTCATGTCTCTATCACTTGGCCATGGGCAAGTTTGCCCGCAGCTTGGTATGAGGATTCACAATCTCAATGGGCTTCCTAACTCGAGGAGTCAGAGCCCCTTGGGTGCCGTTCGGGCCCAAAGAGCACTCGTGGTCCACGAACGCGGTGGGTGAAAACACCAGGGCCGTGTAAGGGTTGAACTTCTTCAACGTGGGGCTGGTGAGATAGTCTGGGATCTCGGGGCAAAACTCGAGGTCGTCCTCGGCATCAAACGACTTGGAGAGGTAGTACCGCAAGCGCGGGTTGTGCAACGCATAGTTGTAGTTGCTGGAGGACGACGTGGAAGACGACGACGACAACGCGTTGTATTGGGCGCTGACGAAGGTGGGCGAGGTGTTTAGCTGAGAGTTTGGCAGCGAGGGCGAGTATTGGTAACTATTATACATGTAAGGATTTGCCATGGTGGAGTGTTGATGTGCATAGGATCGGGGCGGCTTTGGGGTCAGTATGTTGGTTGTTGGGTACGCTTGAGGTCAAGGGTAGGAGACAGGTCAAGGGTAGGGACAGGAGGTCAAGGGTAGGGACAGGAGGTCAAGGGTAGGGACAGGCTGGGGTACGCAAGGTGCAGGAGTGTTAGGGTGTGCCTGAGACTTGTTTCAGGAGTGTTTCGGATTTGTTGTGTTTACTTGGAGTAGTACTGAGTTCGTGTATAAGGAGGTGTTTGGAAAAGTTGGGCCCAGTGCTTGAGGACGATTGCGCATGTGCGCATGCAGGCCACAGGTGCGGTGCAGGCCACATGATCACCCGAACCCGCATGTGTGCAGGACAATGCGATAAGCGCATACCTCACTGGCACATTCTACACAGCCCAGAGCTTGGAACTAAGGATCTTTAAATACTGTTTGGATATAAAAATGTGAAAGAACTCAATTAAGGATTATCTGAAGCTGAATATTTTCCCGTATTGAGTAAACATTTATATTTAAGGTTATTTAGTAGTCCCTGGCCAAAGTGTTGCGAGGATCATTGATAGTACGGCTACAGTAGCCAACGGTGCCATCGCCAGTGACGTCAGGTCCCGGTCACGTGACCACATACTACGGGTGTTTCTGGTCAGGGAAAGCCAACCTACTCGAGGGTGACCAGAAACTTAGAGAAGCAGAGAACTTAGAGAAGCAGAGAACTTAGAGAAGCAGAGTGGCGGAAGCGTTTGAATCGGCACAGGTCGATCTGTGATTGGCGTGAGCATTCTACCATGAGCGTGCGTAATGCAAGTGTAGTGAGTAGTGGGACTATTTTGTGGGCTTTGAAACACCGTACTTGGAAAGCCGTGGCCGATCCCTACAGGGCCCCTGCTACTTAAATAGCGGCTGAGCCAGTTGCTCTGCAGCTAGGCCAATCACCAAGATCTCCATATAATTGTATCTGTATGCATTAGTATGAGTGTGAGCACTGTATTAGAGTCGTATGGAGAATCGCTTTGAGGTACCTTTAGTATACCTAGTGTCTTGGAACGTCTATGAAGAACTTGGACTAGTCTATGAAGAACTTGGACTAGTCTATGAAGAACTTGGACTAGTCTATGATCATTCTAGGAAAATATGGATGATTCCTAACTGTCGAAATACGATAGATGCTTTTCGAAGAATCGTGTCGCATCAGCTACACCTCTGACACTTCACTTCCGCTAGGTTTTCTGCGGATCGCCTTTCCCTGTCCAAGACGTATCCATCTATACCAAAAGCAAGATCAATAACCTTTACGAGCAGCATACTCTCCAACAGCATGTACTTTCTTTACTCCAACAGCTTGTATTTTCTTTACGCGCAGTCATGAGGCCCAGACCATAGTATATGTTCTAAGACAAGTACCAGTTAGACGAAGTTCGTTGTACATTAGTTACATTGCTGGTTGTTAGTTTATTTGTTCGTGTATTAGTTACATTTTTAGTTGTATTAGTTGTATCAGTCAGATGTAGTCAGTACGTTAGATCCAGGCACTGCCCATAGAAATCAAAGCCTCCTGATGACCCAGACAATGGAGTCATACACCGAATCAATGGTCATACACCGAATGTGGCACGGCTCCTGGCAGATATGTTGATATCTCGATGCTCTCGGCAGTTTGTCTGTTGGTTTAGCTCTGAAGAGGTACTACCATTGTCAAAACTAAAAAGTATATAAAAGTGCCACCCCTAGAGGGAATAAGACATGTATCCACATTTAGATTTTAGGACAAGTATCCATATTTAGTGGGATTTTAGGACAGAATGAGTGGGTGAGTAGGGTAGACAAAATTGCAAATTCGCAGCAATCCTTCTTCTGGTTCGGAAATACAAGCGGAACTGCTAACCCTTTAGGTTAAATGTCTCAAAATGGACCTGCTGGGCAAATACCAGCTCTTTTGGTCAATCATCCTCAGGCCCTTTGGTCAAGCCCCCACAAGCTCTTTTGGCAATTCTGCCTTTGGCCAGACTGGGCTTCGAGCCAGGTTTCAGCAACTCACTTAACGACACATTGAGGGCGTTTTGATAATCTTGATCCGAAGTCGAAGCAGCTTACATGGGGCTTTCAAACTCGGGGCCGTGCTGAAATTCCCCGCCGTCTGAATCTGCTCATAGATGTCTTGAACAGCATACGCTGATCCGTGACAAACTGTTTCAGTGAAACCATCTACTTCAATGAGTTTTAACCAGAAACTCATGAGTGACACATAATTGGAGATGCCCCATTTTATTATCCTGAGTTTAAATTCCTAATTAAGCATCTCAATCAAGTGTGGAGAACAATCTCGATGTCCAGTCGGAAAACGGTACACAAGTTGTGCAAGTATCAAACGACTGAGGGCCCAACGAAAGAACATAATAACTAGGTACTAGGTCAACAAGTTCAACCAGTAGTAGAACGTAGTGTCGTAGTGTAGAACGTAGTGTCGTAGTGTCGTAGTGTAGAACGTAGTGTAGAACGTAGTGTAGAACGTAGTGTAGAACGTAGTGTAGAACGTAGTGTAGAACGTAGTGTAGAACGTAGTGTAGAACGTAGTGTACTATTATTGACAGTAGTATTACTATGACAGTAGTATTACTGACAGTAGTATTACTATGACAGTAGTATTACTGACAGTAGTATTACTATGACAGTAGTATTACTGACAGTAGTATTACTGACAGTAGTATTACTAGTGATTCCACTAATCTGGGTATTAGAATACGTGATGCAGTATCAGACGGATTTGCTTGCGGAACGACTAGGGCTTAGGGAACAGGCTTTTGGCAGCAAAACTTAGCCTCTGAGCCGTCACTCAATTTTCTGTAGTCAAACGGACTGCACCATCCAGCCGAACGCCCACTTCAACGTGTTCTGGTGTCCTGCAAGACTCGGCAACAGAAACTGGGCACCGGGAACTTTGTCTGTGCCTTCATCAGCAACCAAGATGCCTGTCTTTATACACCACGACACTCTTGATATTAATTGTATTCTATATATGTACATCCATCTATACATCGTCTATACTCCACTTCCTTCAACGAGTACCTAGCATGTACTGAGTCAGGAGTCGTACGTGAACAGCTTCCTTAATGGTAAGCCACCTGAAGACATTTACATGAAACAAGTTCCAGGTTTCAGAGTAAGGATTCCAAGTTTGTCTCAACAAATCCCTATATGGTTAAGCAAGCTCCATGTCTGAACCAAGTGATAAATGAAACCATTAAATGGGTCAAAGAACCATAAATGAGACATGCATTTTGCAGACAGAGTCCTTAGTCTCATAGCACTCTGAGATGATCTACTAGTGCAGGAAATAATCAAAGATGTGTCAACAAAGGAAATGAGCAGGACCTTCAAAAAGAGGATTTAGGAGCCAATTTCGGGCATTAACATCACTGGGATATGGTTACATGAAATACACTTGAAAGATACACCGATGCTCTTATTATGGGATGTTTATGGTAAAGGACATGCTATTCCCGCTCCAAAGGCTATGAAAGAACAGAATTCAGTTCAATAATTGGAAGTTACTCTAGGTTGAACTTCCTCTGTACTTGTACAAGTTCCATGAGACACAGTAGAGTCCGTTAGGTCATCCGCATTAGACTCGGCGTTGCTGGCTTCAGCATGCAAATCTAGATCGGGCAAAGAGTCCTGGGCACATTGGCCATTGCATCAACGCATCAAACTGCCTACGTTCTATCGCTGCACGCAAAGCATCCTCGTGCACGTAAGCCTCTTGAACACGGCGGAGATCCTCGAGGGCTCTGTTGACCATGATCTCTTTGGGTTTGCGTTTTCGCCCGCATCATTCTGCGCAAGCAGCGCAAGAAGATCGGCAAGTTGTTCTGGGCGCTTGCCCATTTGGCACAAGAGTAGTGCCTTGTAGCCTTCGCGAATCACCCACTCGTGCTCTATAAATATCACGACTAGCACCGTGGTGAAATCACCTGGAGGTTGCCATGAAAAGTATTGATCAAAAAGGTCTGGCATTTGTCCATGAACGTGGCTTCGGGACTATCTAGTAACACCCCATTTCTCGTGCGCGTGGCATAAGCTCCGTAGAGCAACGTGTGCAGCACGGCGATG
>NKZV01001188.1:0-27778 GCA_002370175.1 Metschnikowia colocasiae | reverse complement strand
AATCCTCGCATAATGCTCGTCTAACTCTCGTCTATTATGTGGCTGATGGCGCATATAAAAGAGGGAGCTATTCCTCGTGTTTGTAACTAGGAGTTCTCTCAATAAATACTAGTCTGAAAACTAACATGGTGCGAAAACATGCAAATGTACAAATGTGTAGGAAGCGAAAGAATACTCGGCAAAAAAGGAAAAAAATACAAATGCCCGGTGGAAACCGAGGCCGGTGCCGCTTGATATCCGAAGATCGAGAGACGTCTAATACTAACTGAATTAACCTACGCTTATCAAGAGTACTTGTGAGAAGTTGCTGACTATTCACTGTAGTCTCTACTCTACTCACTTAGTACTCTACTCCACTACTCAATTATGACCCCTTGATTATCTAGAATGTACAATTACATCCACTCGTAACTACAACTTATCATTACTTAAATGCTATTCATCGATACAGAAACAATGAATCCTTTCATTACTGTTAGCTTCTTTGATAACGTTTGGTACTTTGTATTTCAGTCTGGAACTCCTCAACAGGAGGTCTTTAGACTTTATCTCTTATCAAGCAAATGGCTTATCAATATCAAACCAAAAGCATGAGATAGAGCTTAATGAGAATCGGTTCGTCTTCGGCATTGTNCTTATCAAGCAAATGGCTTATCAATATCAAACCAAAAGCATGAGATAGAGCTTAATGAGAATCGGTTCGTCTTCGGCATTGTACACCGGACCTTGAAGTTCCGTCGAAGCTCTCTTGAACTGGAAGCTGTTTGAAGGCACAGCACTTTCAAACAGCGCATTTGGTTTCAACTTGTAGATGTTGGAACGGATCGACCTCAACTTAGCAAAAAAGTCACAGATGGCCCTTAGTTTCACCAAACAGTAGTTGCACAACGGGTAGCTGCCGACCACATCGTGCTTTTCGCCCGCAATAGTGATTGTTTCATTTCCGCTGCTTCTGTACAAAGAATCAGCAGCCGGACCGTAGAGTTTGAGTGAGTAGAGCCGGGCATGCTCCAACAAGTCGTCCTTAGATTCACCGCAAATGCCGCAAGGTTCACGCAACGCCACGGGAACCGCGGGGTTTCCACCCTATGACTGTATCCACATCCAAGCCCAAAGCTCTAGAGTGTATAGTGTAGACTATACCGCATGTTACACTCGAATGGTGGATGTGAACTCAAGCTCTAGGAATCCGGTGCAGTCTACAGTGAAAGACCAATCCGTTACCACTAAGACCTGGGATAATACCAGACTGTCAGATCCTCACACAAGTAAATATGTTTAGTAGTATTCGTAAATGTTTAGTAGTATTCGTGTCTAGAACATCTGGATCAAATGATACCTGGATCTGGTAGTCAAGGCAATCACTTGTCTCATGCCTTGGTACGTACTCTAACTCTTGCACTGGTGCTACACTACGGCGCGCCAGAGACAGGCATGAAAAGCTATATGGAGTGGATGGGATTGACTGTTTGGCTTTTGTTCTTTATCGATATATTCCATATCATAGTTATTTTAATGCATTTTGTACATACAGCTTAAAACACTGTATCATTCTTAGCATTGTTCAATATAATTCCATACCTCCAATATATCTAACCAATAGAACGTAAACAGCCCCAATAGAACGTAAACAGCCCCAAAATAAAGCTTTAATTGGCCCAACCATAAATATTTTAAGCAGAACAAAGGTTCCAAAAGTCCGATACACCTGTAAAGCTTAGAGACAAATTTCGCCTGTGCTTAGAGACAAATTTCGCCTGTAAAGCTTAGAGACAAATTCCCTCTTTCAGCTGCTCTGTAGATTGAAATGACTTAAATCAGTAGTTCAACTTTATGAGTTTTGGTTTACCAGCCTCATTTCTAGAATATAAATCATTAGTTGACCATCCTTTAACGACGCCTTTTCTTATCATCAAAGTCTATATCTTTACAAGGTATATTTTTAACTACAATCTGGATTACAGCAGTTTTCTTAATACCTTCGTATCTACTCATTTTTTCTACGTACTCAGTTATTTATCTATATCTGAAACTATTTCTCTCATTGGAAGATTTTGTTTAGACATGTGTCCAACTTGAGAGATTGATTCTTTTTATTTAAACTTTAAAAGGCATACCATAACCAGCAGGCAATTTTACTGGTTAGCTCGCTTCTCGTCATACACCAGAGTCTACAGTGAGTCTAATATTAGTACTCTTCTACTCTACTACTCTACTCTACTCTACTACTCTACTCTACTCTACTACTCTGTACTAATCATCGCTGCCTACCCACTCTACGGTCTTGCCTTCATAGAGCAAATTACACACAATAAACAGAAAACTGCGATTGTGGCCTGAACTTCCAGACTTCACACCTGACGTTTGTCAGCGATGATAGAGACTCATACCATGACCACCATAAACCCGGGATCATAAACGTTTGTCTGTACCTGAAGAATCTTGCTCTACACGGCTGTGTGATTCAGATTTGCATGACCAGGCTTTGGGTCTATGTACATGGCTCTGCCCTTCACTATCTATTGTCCCATAGACTGAAGATGGTCAGGGCTTGCAATCTTCTTTGGCCAAGTACTTGCGTACTGTGTCATTTTGTTACTTTTATTGTTAGACTCTGGAGTGTTGACGTGTGCTGAATCGTGAACAAGAGGAATGAGTTCCTGCATGTTCCCAATCCCCGCACGCAGATGAAACAATGCTGGACGATGAGAAGAGGCCGCGTCGGAGATAATCCTCCTCGTCTAATTCTCGTCTAACCCTCGCATAATGCTCGTCTAACTCTCGTCTATTTTGTGGCTGATGGCGCATATAAAAGAGGGAGCTATTCCTCGTGTTTGTAACCAGGAGTTCTCTCGGAACCATTGAGGATAACAAGGATTAGAATCAAGTCACACTCAATAAACGTCAGTCTGATAATTAACATGGAGACTCTGTGGACTCTGGAGACTCTGGAGACTCTGGAGACTCTGTGGACTCTGGAGACTCTCTTAAGTAGTAGTCCACCAGCGCATCTACACTATCGGTTGGTGCATCTACCACTACAGTGTTTTTCAAAACTAATCGAACCAGCGCGACAAAATGTTTCGAACCAAGAAGACAAAATGGTTCAAACCAGCGCGACAATGTTTCGAACCACTAGCAAATTAAACAAATCAATGTATGAATGATTACATAACCCCTAACAAGTTGTTGTATACAGGATAACAAGGAAACCAGTTCAGTTCCGTCCGTTTTGACCCTTGATTGGTACTGCAAGACTCCCAAATGTAGTACATATAAGGCAATCCTCCAGATTTAAGATTTCAGAATATTGAATTCTAATAAAAGTTGGTGTGAAACATTACGCCATTTGGTTTGAAAGACTGTGCGAAGGGGTACGAAACTTTTTGAATTATTGGTTTGTTTAATTTTGCTAGTGTGGTTTGAATCGTTTTGTCTTGGTTCGAAACATTTTGTCTTCTTGGTTCGAACCATTTTGTCTTCTTGGTTCGAAACATTTTGTCGCGCTGGTTCGATTAGTTTTGAAAAACACTGTATCGGTTGGTGCTGCTGGATGGCACCAGGCAATACCTTGCAGACTGGACTTGGTGATTGTGAGGATTGGAAAGTCCTGAGTCTCGTGCAGCCCGGCATTTTCCTAAGGGAGGAGCACATGATAACTGTCACAGGAACGGTACAATATGGCAGTAGTGGCAGTAGTGGCAGTAGTAGTATTGTTAGCTAATGATACTGTCTCACTGATGCACTACCCGTCCAGGTTGGATGGTTGTAATGCTCGTGTTCTAAAAGTTGAAGTATTGGCCTCTTCTATTTTCTGCACTACACCATGAGCGGGGTCAGTTTTGGCTTGGTGACTTTATGTTGTTTTGATGAGTTTTTGCAATGCCTAACTTTCTGTCGTGCATATCCATTGTCTCATTCGTCTCATTTGTCATTTGTCTCATTTGTCTCATTTGTCTCATTTGTCTCATTCGTCTCATTTGCCATTTGTCTCATTTGTCTCATTCGTCTCATTCGTTATATGCTTTTGACATGCCGATCGGATAAACACTTCCGTCGCTTTTTCCACGGCTTTATTTCTGTATAAGGCCTGGTTCTTGAGCAGGCATGCCGTTGTCGTTTCCATCATTTGTTGTTCGTATTTAATGACAGTCTTTGTCTTGTCAAACAAAGTTTTTTGTGCAATCTGGCGCTCGGGTTCCAATGCCCTCTCTGGTATCCAGACATACCAAAATTCTTGTGGGTCCAGAGTGCATTACCAAGTCTACTAGTGCCCTCTGGTGTTTGCTTGTGGAATTATGATTCACAAGTACTCTAGCGGTGAGACTCGAAAACCTATTGATGGAGGCAGGATTCGTTTGAGTACCTTTGGAAACTCCGTTTAATGATGACTTAGTGCCTGTCTACAGGACGAGAGACCAATACCTTGATTACAGGACTTTGGAACCGTCACTACACATGGTACCTTTCCACCTTGGGAATCGCAAGGCCAGATTGATGCAGGTCGGCGTTCAGACATGAGAATCTCCGAACCATGGCGACATGAAAGTTGCGGTAGGAGGAAGCCAGAGGGCAGAAACCTGCATACGCGTGCATGGTGAGATGGATTCCCAGGCGCATCAAAACGCACAACCCACCAACCCCACGTCATGCAGTCGAAGCCGTACTACGAGGCGCTCCCCCGGGACTTGAAGCCAGTCCACTACAAGCTCTCCGTGTTTGACATCGAGCACGACTCCTACAAAGGAAGCGTGGAGATCGAGCTCTTGGTGCAGTCCCCCACAGATGAGTTGCATCTCCACTACAGAGAACTCACCATCTCGCAGGCCAGCGCCAAGGACGAGGGTGGCCAAAGCATCGGCGTCAAGGTGGCGCAGGAGAACACCGCCAAGGAGTACTTTGTGCTCAAGTTCGACCGCGTGGTCAGCAGCAGCGTCACGGCCCGGGTCGACTTCGGCGGCCGCATCCAGACCAACATGGCCGGCTTCTACCGGTCGCTGTACAGCGAGCACGGCGAAACCAAGCACATGTTGTCCACGCAGTTCGAGGCCACGGACGCCCGGCGGGCGTTCCCCTGCTTGGACGAGCCCGACCGCAAAGCCACGTTCTCGGTCAGCATCACCACCAAGCCGCACTTGTGCGTGCTAGGCAACATGCCCGTTCTGGCGGAGACGGGCGGGCACGGGCTCAAAACCGTCACGTTCCACACGTCGCCCATCATGTCCACGTACCTCGTGGCGTGGGCCATCGGCGAGTTCGAGTACATCGAGAGCCACACGCAGCAGGCGTACCTGCACGGCCAGCCGTTGCCCGTGCGCATCTACACCACCAAGGGCTACACCAAGGACGCCCAGCTTGCGTTGCAGTTGGCGCCCCGCATCGTGGACTACTTCAGCACCATCTTCGAGGTGCAGTACCCGCTCCCCAAGCTCGACTTGCTTGCGGTGCATGCGTTCCTGCACAACGCCATGGAGAACTGGGGCCTCATCACCTACCGCAGCACGGCGCTCTTGTACTGCGAGGGCAAGCTGGACCCCAGCTACAAGCAGAAGGTGGCGTACGTGGTGGCCCACGAGATCGCGCACCAGTGGTTCGGCAACTTGGTCACCATGCAGTGGTGGGACGAGTTGTGGCTCAACGAGGGCTTTGCCACGTGGGTGGGCTTCTGTGCCGTGGACCACCTCTTCCCCGAGTGGGATATCTTTGCCAGCTTTGTGTCCGAGAGCTTGCAGGAGGCCTTGCGGCTCGACGGGCTCCGCAACTCGCACGCCATCAAGGTGCCGGTGGTGGACGCCTTGGATATCGACCAGTTGTTCGATGCCATCTCGTACCTCAAGGGGGCCTCGACCATTTTGATGCTCTCGTCGTACTTGGGGCGTGCCAGCTTCTTGAAGGGCGTGGCTGGCTACTTGCTGGCGCACCTGTACGGCAACGCCACCTCGGACCACTTGTGGGCGTCGCTCTCGGCGGTGTCGGGCGTGGATGTGGGCGGCATGATGGCCGAGTGGATCTTGGAGATAGGGTTTCCGGTGGTGCACGTGGCGCACGACGAGACGGGCGTGCTGCTTAGACAGGACCGCTTTTTGAACGGCGGAGACGTGTCTGACTCCGAGAACAAGACTGTGTGGTGGGTACCTCTCAACGCAGACTCAGGCTCCAGCTCCACGGGCTCCACAAACAAGCTGTTCCACCTGAAAGAGACCCGGCTTGCCGCCGTCCCCGGCCTCTTCAAGCTCAACAAGGATACGCAGGCGCCGTTCCGGGTCAACTACGAGCCGCACTTCTTCCAGACCCACGTCATGGCGCACTTTGCCCGGCTTCTGACCAAAGACAAGGTGGGCATCATTGCTGACACGGCGTCGTTGGCGACGTCGGGCCACAAGAACACGGCGGCGTTCTTGGACTTGGTGCGCCAGATCTGCATCGAGAACGACTATTTGGGCGAGGAGTACGTGCTTTGGCTCGAGTTGACTGCCCGAATCGCCAACGTGGCCACCACCTTCGATGCGCTGGGCCTTGCTGCGTTCTGCAGGAAGCTCTACGCGCCAATCGCCGTCAAGATGCTCCTGCTGGAGGTCGATGGCGCCGACTTCAAGCGGTCCAAGTTGAAGGCGCACATCTTGCACGTGGCCTCCACTTACGGCATCCCGGAACTCGACCTGTATGCGGCCGAGGCGTTTGCCCGCTGGAAAACCACCAAGCTCATGGACCCCTCGCTCCGCAAGTTCGTCTTCAGCGCCGTGGTGTCGTCGCCGTCCTGCACACACGCCGACTTCCTCTCCATCATGCAAGAGGTGACCAAGCCCTCGTCGCTCGACTCGCGTGAGGTGGCCTTGACTGCTCTTGGAAACGTCGCCAACGTGGACATGGCCAAGACCTTGATGTCATACTTGATTGACGAGTCGGTGATTCCCACCATGGATGCTCACTTCTTGGCGGTGGGTTTGAGCAAGAACACCAAGGTACGCGACATGTTCTGGGCGTTTGTCAAGGACAATTACTGCCACATCCACCGCTTGATGTCCACAAACATGGTGGTGCTCGACCGGTTTGTCAAGACCACGTTATGCAACTACCTGACGTTTGCCATGGCGCACGACGTGCAGGATTTCTTCACCAACAAGGATATCCACGGGTTCGAGCGGGCGCTTCACCAGGTGATGGACCAAATCCAAATCAGAGCGGCCTGGCACGAGAGAGACCACGAAGCTGTGGCAAAGTGGTTGCAGTAGCCGACGCGCAGTCATGCTCATGTACATGCACTTCGGGGTGCATGCATAGATGTTCTTTACAGTTAGACAATCCTACAATTAGGTTCCACCGTTATTCTTTCCAAGTAAAGGTCGTGCTGATCTAAAGTGACTATTACACACCACGAAGCCAGCCTACTAGTAACGTGTCCAGGTCTAGTGCCACTATCGATTACAGTCTATAACTACTTGTTGACGTTGTGGTCGTGGGTGGTGGCGTATCTTCCCGAAGGGTCGGAGTGGCAGCCCCATTCGGCCTTGGGAATCCATCTCATCACCGTGGACGCAGCCGCAGCAGAGTGCTGGAACATCTCGTCAAACTTGCATCTGTACCAGTAGGCCTCCTTGGTGGTGGGCACGTCGGAGCCCCACTCCGGCTTGGGGTTGGCCAACTGCTCGTCGGACACGGCGGCCTCGGCCGCGTCCTTCAAGCCGTCGATCCAAGAGTAGCCCACACCGTCGGAAAACTGCTCCTTCTGTCTCCACAAGATCTCCTGTGGCAAGTAAGGCTTGGCCGAGGGGTCGTCGCTGGTGTCGAAGGCCTTTCTCAAGATGTACTTCTCGATGCGGCCGTCCTGGATGAGCTTGTCCTCGGGGTTGATGTTCATGCACACCTCCAAGAACTGCTTGTCCAAGAACGGCACACGGGCCTCCAAGCCCCAGGCCAAGGTGGACTTGTTGGCTCTGAGACAGTCGGCATAGTGCAAGTTCTTGACTCGCTTCACACACTCCTTGTGGAACTCGTCGGCCGAGGGCGCGTTGGCAAAGTACAAGTAGCCGCCGAAGATCTCGTCCGAGCCCTCGCCGGACAAGACCATCTTGACGCCCTGGGCCTTGATCTTGCGCGAGAGGAGGTACATGGGCGTGGAGGCACGGATGGTGGTCACGTCGTAGGTCTCCAAGTGGTAGATGACGTCGTTCAACGCATCCAAGCCCTCCTCCAACGTGAAGGTGTGCAGGTGGTGGATGGTGCCGATGAAGTGGGCCACCTTCTCGGCGGCCAACAAGTCGGGGGCGCCCGGCAAGCCGATGGCGAACGAGTGCAACTTGGCCACGCTGGACGTGTGCAACGAGCCCGACGCGTCCACTCCCGAAAGCTCCTTGTTGGCGTCGTAGCCGTCCAGGGGGAACCCGGTGGCGGCCTTGTGCGTTTCGCGGGCCGCGATGGCGGCAATCAACGACGAGTCCAAGCCCCCCGACAACAACACGCCGTAGGGCACCTCGGCCATGAGCCGCTTTCTGACGGCCATCTCCAAGGTCTCGCGCACCTCCTTGTAGTCGACGTGTTTGTCGGGGATGCGGTCGCCGTCCCACCACGAGGGCGTGAAGTAGCGCGAGATCTCGTCGGTGTGCGAGTCGTACACGTGGCCAGGGGGGAAGGCGAAGATCTCGTCACACTCGTCGACGAGACACTTCAACTCCGACGCAAAGTACCGGGTGCGGGGGCTCTTGGCCGACTTGCCCATGTACAAGGTGACGATTCCAATGGGGTCTCGGGCCGCCACAATGCGGTCGTCGTGCTTGTCGTACAAGGCGAACGCAAACATACCGTCCAACTTCTTGGGCGTGTCCACGCCGTACTTCCGGAACAACGGGATGATGGGCTCACAGTCCGAGAGCGACTTGTACTGGTAGTCTTTGCACTCGTCTCTCAACTGGATGTGGTTGTAGATTTCTCCGTTGACGGCCAAGGTGTAGCGCTGGTCGGGCGACACGATGGGCTGGGCGCCGGAGTCCAAGCCCACGATGGCCAATCTCTCGTGGCACAAGATGGTGTCGTTGGCCATGGCATTGCCGGACCAGTCGGGGCCTCTGTGGCGGATTTTCTTGGAGTACTGGAGCGCCTTGTCCTTGAACTGCTCGATGTTGTCTTGCCTGAAGGCGGCGTAAATTCCACACATGGTATAGAAATGGGTGGAGGGTGTGAGAAATGTACGTTTTATATGTGAGTTACGGTGACTAATGCAAAATTTTCGCGGCACGGGTGTGAACAATGGGCCGACAGGGCCGAGATCGGCTTGGAGGGGACCCCAAGATTTTTCCTCCGCTTGCAAGACTACGGCGGAGCGAGTATTGGGAGACCGGCCCGGGGCTGCTGGTGGGAACTGAAGCCGATGAGTCAGCGCACTGGTGCGTCGTGGTAACTGGCATGAGTCACGAGACCTTCCGAGGTGTACCGCGAAACATACATCAGTACCGCGAAAGCATACATCAGTACACCACAATACATCAGTACACCGAAAATATACACCAGTACACCACAACACATCAGTACATCACAACACATCAGTACACCACACACCCGTGCACCCGGCACCCGGCACCCGGCACGCACTAAGACACTCATCCAACTCTATAACGCCACCTTCCCAATGGCACTCTCCAAACTCTCACAGGACTTGTACCATTTGTTCGAAAAAGACGAGTATGCTCAATGCCTCAAGGTCTTGACGCCCGTCAAAATCGAGCTCATCAAACACAACTTGTTGGTGCCGTTGCCCCTGAATACCGCCACCTCCGAGCAAATCAACGACTTGAGGATCGCAGAAAGGCTCCTCGAAATCGGCGCCCTCTCCCTGTTGCTCTCCAACGAATACGCCGTTTTTGAGAACTACTTTCTGAGTTTGACGCCGTTTTACTCGTCCTTCAAATTGCATGCCAAAGGCGAAGTCAACACCGACCGCACCAAGGTCATCGCCTTGAACTTATTATACTTGCTATCGCAAGGCATGACGCTGCGCTTCCACATTGAGTTGGAGTCCATCTATAGCTCGCCGCTAGTGAATGTGGAGAAGGACCAGTTCTTGCGGTACCCCATTGAGTTTGAGCGCAACTTGATGGAGGGCAATTACTTGAAGGTGTGGAAGCTGTTGCAAAACGACTCGTTGGTGCCCTGCACCGAGTTCCGTCACTTCAAGGATAGTTTGGTGACGACGTTGCGGTATGAGATTGCGCGGTCCTTGGAGAAGACCAACGCCTCCATCCCCGTGTCCAACTGCAAGACGTTGTTGTACTATCCGCAGGAGAGCTCGGACTCTGCGTTTGAAACGTCCGTGAAGGAGCTGTTGGATGCCGGCCACTGGACCTTCGACAACGGTGTAGTGTACTTTGTCGGTGAGCAAAAGTCCGACTCGGTGTCAGACAACTCGGCCATTATCAAGAACGTGTTGAGTTATGCAGAGCAAATCGAGTCCATTGTCTAAAGGTCTTTAACTTTATTTGGGACGTGATATGGAGGAGCAACCAGCTGGCCATGGACGGGTTGCCGTCTAGAGTTAGTTGAGGCTACTGAGCGTGGAGGACTATGCCTTGGGAAAGATGCCTTGGGAAAGATACCTTGGAAAAGATACCTCGGGAAAGATACCTTGGAAAAGATACCTTGGAAAAGATTACATCGTGACATGGTTACCTCCTGACAGATTACCTCGTGACAGATTACCTTGGGACCCACCATGGTTTCAGCAGGTTCGCCTTGGAATTACGATGGGTCTGTGTTGCATTAGGACGTCATCACCACGGCATAGGTGGTACGAAGCACGGGTGAGAAGCAACTCCAATGGGGCGAGGGCTCATACCAAATTGATAATTCAAAACGAGGTAATAATGCCACCGACCTGGCGAGCATGGCCTACGGACAAAACAACCAGGAACAACCAAGATCTAACTACAGGAATTGTTGTCTCCGTATTACACAGCCAGAAGAAACCATACCCAACGCTGTATCCAAGAATAGCGACTCATGTTTACGTATGGTTCGTTGATCTCGATTAGTTCGCATGCACTCTCTAGCTTAGCATCAAATTGGTCGCCAAAGCAACGTAGGTACCGATGTACTAAGGTTCATGAAGTAATGTTTCAGGAAATGAACTAGCTGTTTAAAAATGTAGTTCAGGAATAGAACTAGTGGCTTTAAAAGCATGTAAGGGTTGTTTCAGAGAATGAATTGTCAGAAAAGTTACTGGGTTTCAAAATGTGTCGTTGTTTCAAAATATGTACAAGTTGTTCCAGAATGAACTGTATAATATCAATAGCTTATTCTAGAAACATACCATATGTTTCAGAATGTCCAGTGGTCCGAAACGACTGGTGTTTTAGAATATCAACCGCGTTTCAGATACCAGAAGTTTAATACCAACGGGTCAGAAACCAAATGCTTCCGAAAATCGACTACTTGTTTCAGAATCCCAACTGGGTGACGGGCCGTTTCAGAAAGAACTGGTTTCAGAAACATGTATGACTGTTTCAAAATATCAACTGCGCAGATAACGACCAGGTGCTTCAGAATCAACTATTTCTCTGAATCAACTATGGCAGAATATCTACGCCTGTTTCGAAATACTGTTTCAAAAGGTACTGGTGTCGAACGTAACAGTTCAAGATGAGTCAGTTCAAATAAGTCAGTTCAAGATAAGTCAGTTCAACGTAGGCACTAATAAAGTACTTAAAGGCGGCCAATGCAATTACTCCGAATACTGTCAGCACTACGGTGTACTCATTGAAGACTTTGGCACAAAGGTCCCCCAGGCCCGATGTTGGAGGTCAAAGACTGAGTGAGCAAATTATACACGGCACTTAGACATGTCTAAATGCGGGGTCAAAGGACTCCAGATCTAATTGTCTCCATGTGTGTATGCACACTAGCCCCTTTTGTGGTGGTGAAGGTCCACTCCAATATAAAAGGAGGGGCTGCCGCCCATATTTATAAAGTAATCAAGTTAAACCCTGGGATCACACTACGATGGCTCCCTCAACCAGACCCACAAGAAGTGCTCGTGTAGCTGTTGAGGATCCTGACACGGCAGAGAACCCTCTGCCTGATATTAACACAGATGAGGAATTTACCTACCTTGACGACACCATGAGATCTTTAGACCATGGACGTCGTGCTACGCTGGACTGTACTCCTTGGTTGATCTATGGTGAACCGGACTCACATAAGTTCGAAGCGGAAGAGGAATCATCACTTCTACACCCGACCTGTCTGCATACAGAAACTCAGTTACAGAATCATTACAGAGTCATTACAGAATCATTACAGAGTCATTACAGAGTCATTACAGAGTCATTACAAAATCATTACAGAGTCATTACAGAATCATTACAAAATCATTACAGAATCATTACAGAATCATTACAAAATCATTACAAAATCATTACAGAATCATTACAGAATCAGTGGTTCAGAAACTATTGATTCATTTACTGAAATACTAGATTACTACCTCACCTCCGCGATGAGTATTGCACGACTCACGATAACAAAGCCTTCGTGCCCGATCAGGTGGGCCTGAAACGGGAGTCACATCTCGTTTCCCGGTGCCCGTAGTTACGGTCCGTCACCAAACCTTGGCTCGGCCCAAGCCAGAAAGATTAGCTATCTTGGGCCTCTCGACAACATCGTGTTCGATGGCCACGTTCCGGATAACAAGCGCCCAAACGTGTCTAAGAACCCAGATCGAGCAATCAAGAAACACATTAGAAGGACTGCCTTAACAAGAATCCAACAATACTTAATAGTGATAAGCACTTAACTGCTGTTAACTTATTGTCATGACTGTAATTCACTAATTCACCAAATTACTGTCATGACTGTAATTCACCAAATTACTGTCATGACTGTAATTCACCAAATTACTGTCATGTAACCGTTAAGCAAGAAGTCAAGAAGTCAAGAAGTAACACTATAACGAACAATAACTGTTGACTGTAGTGACCACATTACTACACACTACACATTACTACTACACACTACACATTACTACTACACACTACACATTACTACTACACACTACACATTACTACTACACACTACACATTACTACTACACACTACACATTACTACTACACACTACACATTACTACTACACACTACACATTACTACTACACACTACACATTACTACTACACACTACACATTACTACTACACACTACACATTACTACTACACACTACACATTACTACTACACACTACACATTACTACTACACACTACACATTACTACTACACACTACACATTACTACTACACACTACACATTACTACTACACACTACACATTACTACTACACACTACACATTACTACTACACACTACACATTACTACTACACACTACACATTACTACTACACACTACACATTACTACTACACACTACACATTACTACTACACACTACACATTACTACTACACACTACACATTACTACTACACACTACACATTACTACTACACACTACACATTACTACTACACACTACACATTACTACTACACACTACACATTACTACTACACACTACACATTACTACTACACACTACACATTACTACTACACACTACACATTACTACTACACACTACACATTACTACTACACACTACACATTACTACTACACACTACACATTACTACTACACACTACACATTACTACTACACTTTGTAATATCACACTAATCGTAGCTATGCTTGGACAATGACTGCTAATCACTAAATCTAAAGGTTAAATACATATCTAATGCTAATACTAATATTAAACTAACACTAATACTAAAATAATACTAAACTAATACTAAACTAATACTAAACTAATACTAATACTAATACTAATACTAATACTAATACTAATACTAATGATTAATTACTAATGATTAATTACTAATGATTAAATACTAAACTAATACTAATACTAAACTAATACTAATACTAAACTAATACTAATACTAATGCTAATACTAAACTAATACTAAACACTAATGATCAAATACTAATACTAAACACTAATGATTAAATACTAACTACTGTTAGATTGAACACATTACTGCCTTAAAATTTCGTGGCATCACTAGCTCGTAATTGACTGGTGACACTATGGCGATTTCGTAGGGTCCTGAACTTGGGCGGAGTTTTGGGTGGAGCTGAGGATCTGACCTGGGAGTCCTGCTAAGCCGATATCCACGTAGACTTGGGCCCTTCCGAATCCCATGCTTGTGTTTAGCGTACCTACTTTATTTCTTTTAATAGTATTGTCATCCATTTTATACCGATTCTAATTAACTTGTAATTAAACTAGAAATTAGGATCTACTTTCTGTATTATTAAATATCTGATATAAAATAATGTAGGTCTTGGCTTTTGGATGCTGATGTGCTGCGAGTGCCGTGTCTAGGATGCGGTCTAGGTGTCTGCCAAAGGCCCGCGATGATAGGCGCTTGGGACGGGGAAGTCGAACTGGGTTGGTGTTTGGGATGTCCGAGGTCTATTAATGGTGCTTTTCCTAAAACGTAGTAGTTGCGTTAAGCACATACTCTCCCGGCTAGGACGGCCAGTCTTGGTTTTTTGAACATAGAGCCATCCGGGTACGACCTCCATGTTAGATTCTTTGATAACGTCTAGTACTTGTAATTCAGTGTATTTGTTCGTTCTCCTTCCAAGGGGATCCCGGGGTCTGTATAGGCGAACAGCCCGACGTTCTGCTGTTCGAGTGCCGAAGTGGGGATAAACCCACTCCCATGTCTCCCTTCTGGAATCTCCCTTCTGGAATCTCCCTTCTAGAAGATTCTCGAGCAGCGTAGGCTTTCTGATCCTGATGGGTCGTGCGCTACCCATCGGGGGTCTAACATACTAAATACTAATGATTAAATACTAATACTAATACTAATACTAATACTAATACTAAAGACTAAAGACTAATACTAAACTAATACTAATACTAATACTAAACTAATACTAATGATTAATTACTAATGATTAATTACTAATGATTAAATACTAAATACTAAAGACTAATGATTAAATACTAATGATTAAATACTAATACTAAAGACTAATACTAAAGACTAAATAATAATGATTAAATACTAAAGACTAATACTAAAGACTAATACTAAACACTAATACTAAACACTAATACTAAACACTAATGATTAAATACTAATACTAATACTAATACTAATACTAATACTAATACTACTACTGTGATTCTGGTGCGCGGTACCTAGTTAGTTATGTTGCTTCGTTGATGATTCCTCTGGGGAATCAAGTGGTCTTATAGACTATTTATTTCTTAGGGATGTCGTGGCTTAACAGCAATGGAGCACGAAATGAAGTGCAAGATAGTAATCCGTTCCGGAACGCTGCCTTATCGACGCTGATAGGGTGTATAGGGTAGCACCTATAGCTCCGGTCGGGATCTTCCGAACCCTATCGAGGGGTTGTTCTCGGCTTGGGGTTTCCACCGATCCCACCTCTGATCAGCAGCGTAGGCTTTTCTGATCCCGATGGTAGGTCGATGGCTAACTACTAATACTAAACTAATACTACTACTAATACTACTATTACTAATACTAATACTACTACTACTAATACTACTATACTACTACGGTACTACTACTACTAATACTAATACTAATACTACTAATACTAATACTACTAGTACTAATACTACTAATACTACTACTACTACTACTACTACTACTAATACTACTAATACTAATACTAATACTAATACTAATACTACTACTACTACTAATACTACTAATAATAATACTACTACTACTACTACTACTAATACTACTAATACCAATACCAATACAAATTTGTTCGATTCTTTAGTTTAGTGCTCCGTTCAGTGTATGTTGATGACTCTCGTAGAGTACCGTAGCACTTATAGCATGACTGACTGGCACGGCTCCCAAAGTCGTTATCAGCAGGTGGCTGGACTGCTGGTTGTTCGCTCGCTAGACCGTACAGCGTAGGCTCAACCTCGCCGGGTAGTGCGCTAACCATCGGGGTCTAGGATTACTCAACTGTTAAAATGACAGTTAATTACACTGTTAGACCCACTATTGCATTGAATGTTAGAATGATGTTAAAGTCTGCTAAAGGACTGATAAAAGAATGTTAATTTGGATCAGTGTTAAGTCAAATTCCTGTTGAATTTAATTTCTATTAAATACCAGATTTGTGATAAATTACAAATTACTGCTGTGTAACTCTTAGACTGTGAAGTGACTTAAAGACTGTGAAGTGACTTAAAGACTTTTAAATTAGTTAAACTGGCTGGTTAGCCACTGAGTGACTGTTAAAGTGACTGTTTAGACTAACTTCTGTCCCCGATGGTTAGCGCACTACCCACCAAAAAGCCTACGCTGCTGGATATAGGTGCCAGAAAACGAGTCACCGACCGCTATGGCGACCAACCAAGCCCCAAATTACGGTGTATCTCAGGGAAATGGGAACCTTCTCTTGAACAAGAACAAATAACTCCCCTCAGATTGTTTGCCTATAAGACCACTGGATTCCTCCTGAGGAATCATCAACGTACACGGAATCACAAAGTACGTTACCTAACAATTGCAGGCTGTGAATTGCAGGCTGTTAATTGCAGGCTGTGAATTGCAGGCTGTTAACTGACCGTTAAAGTAACTCTTAAAGAGACTGAGACCGTTAAATGCCTGGTGAAATCCCCGTGACCGTAAAATGCCTGTAAACTGCGTTTATCCCTAAATTATGGTTAAAGACGGTGGCAATGACTGTAAATTGGAAAATTACTTGAAAGAGTTAAATTACTACCTGTTAAACTGACTCAAGAACACCGAATTAGTGTTAAACTGACTGTATCTACTCAAAAACTGTCAAATGCAGTTTAGTGACGATTTAAGCGACTGTCAAAAGGACTGTCAACTGTTTGGATATCTAAACTGTTCAACTGACTATAGATCTAAATTCATCGAAGACTGTTAAGGGACTGTAGACAGACGTTAAGTTACAGTACTGTACAGATTAAAGTACTAAACTCACCATGAGCTCAGACCTAAAATCGGCCTTTTCAAATGGTGTCTGCGACTGTTAATGGCGTCTCCGGAACCACGAAAAGACTAAGAAAAGCAGCACTCGTCAAAGTTGAAAGAGTCAGGAAAAGGAGAATGCGGCATGGACAAGAAAGCAGGAATCAAGACGGCTCAAAGACTCCGCTGAAAAAGGCTCTTCACATCCAAGATTAGTAAACGATGTGGCAGAAACCAAGCTCTAAGGCAGCTGAAATCTGTCACCACCAAAGGATCCCAAAAAGCCGCAACGGAGAAGGCTGTGGGCGCCATGATGCCAAGTCCTACGAAAGCCTCTCGACGGCACTCCCGCAGCATCCTCCTCGAATGCACAACTTCGTCCATGGCTCGATTGGTGGAATCTCTCTTGATCCTCCACTATATCAATTTCCCGCAGGTGCCGTCCCGGCTGCGCTGGCGCACTTCGTTAGCACTTCGTTAGCACTTCGTTAGCACTTCGTTAGCACTTCGTTAGCACTTCGTTAGCACTTCGTTAGCACTTCGTTACTCGTCTTCGCTAGGGAAAGACACGGAGAGTTTCTGTGTGGGCCACGTAAAATTGACCTCAGAATGTTCAAAGACCACCTTGGTCTTTTCCACTTGCCTTTGCAATAGCTACAAAATCATGCTTGATGAAGGAGTAAGCTGGGAACCCCCAATTTTGCCGAGGCCGAAGTGACCAGGCAACAAATGAGAAATCACTTGCCTCCAATCTTGATAAGCGTTCTTGCTTCAGGCTAACCATCTCCCACCTTCACTCAATACACCAACCTTTTGTATCAGCAGGCTGAGCCAGCTGAACTTGACTCCACAGCTTCGCTGGCCAACTTGGAGCTCCATCCGCTAATCAGCTAGCGCAGTTAAAGTGAACTCGTAGCAGTCTTGGACGTAATTCAGAAGTATGAGTAGACGACGTTAAAGTACTAACTGTAGACTCACAATTAACTTACCAAATTAAGTAAAGAATGTGAAATGACTAGAATCACTTGTCTGTTTACTAGAACTGAAATGAATCACTTTCGGTTAAACTCCAAGGTCAATACACTTCCAGCTGTTAGAATTATTATGCGACCTGGGCTTTAGCCTGTATTAGCATGGGATAAGCTTCTCACTGCTTATCAATTTAAGGATCCAAGAACTAAGGCTCGTGGATAAGGCTCGGATTCGACTCATCCTGATCGGCTACGCTAATAGTAGGAACTCGCCCGTTCAGGGATACTAGATATAGATATCTTTATTGACTGTAGTATCGTATTTACTAATGGGTTCTTGCTTCTTCAAGAACTGGGCTTTCCTTCGAGTCCTATAGCTAGTCGAGATATAGCTAATCATCCTTGCTTGCTATTTTCCCTTGCCTCTCTTGCTTTTCCCTTGCCTCTCTCTTGCTCTGTTCCTTGCTCTTTTCCTTGCTTGCTGTGTAACTGGATTGCTGTCTCATTCCATTTCAATTGGTAAGGTTGCTCTTAATTCCGTATCAGACATCGCTTAGTTCTATGCGTGATGTAAGGTGCCTTTCATTCCAGCGTACCATAGTAGTTGGTCCTGCATGGATATCCGGTCCCTGTTTAGTCCCGGTATTCAATGCTGTATCGAGGTTGGATCTCATGTCTAACACCAGCAAGCCGGTACTTTTTGGAAGAGTAACGTCCCATCTGCCTGGAGCTCCCAACATGTTTGGCGGGGCCGAGGTTCAAGCCCACGTTCCCGGTTATGTTGCATACCGACTAGCGGTTCAAAATGTCCCAGGAAGCAAAGACTGGCCGAGGTACCTTTGGATAGCTAAGAAGGCCGATTCTCTGGATCTAACGAATGAACTACTAGGAGGTGATGGACGTACACAAGAATCCAAGAGTGCTAGCTAGTGTTTTGAGAGTAGTCAAGCCCTTACATTGGTACGAGCCACTTGATGTGGACCAAGAGTGTTTTGAGCTGTCGATCAGTCTTCATCTATTCTATCTATATCTATTCTATCTATTATCTATTCTATCTATTATCTATTATCTACTCTATTTATTGACTTTAGATCTCAGAACACTTGTGCGCCATGGAAGAACTTCTGTACACATCTCTTGAGTACAAGGACTTCAAGACTATGCCGGTGATGGACGACTGCTTGAAGTGAAGGCCAACTTCTATAGAATTGGAAACATTTTGCACAGCCACCGGTCCATTTTAGTGCTGAATGAATGCTTCAACTTGAGGCATGACTGGAGTTCGGTCTGTCCTAGCATGAGTGCACACAGAGCAAGCCAAGCTAGCCTAGAGGCATAAGAATTGTCTAGACGTGACCGGAAGAGACCGCAAATTGGACGCTAATGGTCTAATTGGAGGCTAATTGACCTAGAACTGACCACATCGACCTAGAACCGACCTAGAATTGACAGAACTGACTCCAACGACCACATTGACCTAAAGCTGACGAGCTGACCGAGACTCCTTTGGGTTCCTAGAATGGCCCCTCTCCAGATCGCTCATCGCCAATTTTCCTAGAGCGAATTGTAGAACCCATGGTAGGCCATATCCACATGCTCGAAAAACTCCTCGCACTCGGCCGCGGTCAAGGTCTCCGACTCCGAGAGGCCGTTCAACTTGATGAGCCAGCTGACGAGTTTGGGTTTGGCCGTGAATTCCACCGGCGCCTCTGTTTCCTTCAGAATGAGCTCGTTTAGCGACATCACCAAGTTGCTGAGAAGCGGGTGGAGCTGGCTCTTGGAGTTGTAGTCCAACTTCAACGCATCCATGAGCGTGATAAAGTTGCCCGTGGCCTCGGCCACCAAGCGGGCGCCGGACCCGGACCGCGCAGCTTCGGCGGCCGATGCTCTTGCTCCGTGCCGCTGCAGCACGTCCGCCTTGTCCTCGATTTTCATTCCCATCTGCTCAATGGTGGCCGGGACTCCCTGCAGGAGCCGGTCGATGGCTAGCGGGCACTCGAGGCCGAACTGGTGGCAAAAAGCCGGGAGGAAATTGTCCCCCGAGGGCAGTAGCCCGGGCAAGACTTCGTGCACCGCACGCCCGAGGTCGCCGTCCTTGTGGAGGCCCAGCACGAGCACCTTGTACTGGCTGACGAGCCGGAGCACCGTGGCCGTGTACTTCTCCTTGTCGGTGATGTAGTCCCGAGTGTAGGCGGTCTCCACCGTCTGCGTGGTGCATATAATGGCGTACACTTCACACAAGCTGTCGTAGACGGCCTTGTGGTGCGGCGTCTTGAGGAGTGCTTCCCGCCGCACGGGCTCGTGGTAGTTTACGTGTGGGTCGTCGCTGGCTGTGTAGGACGTGGTTGTGGTGGGAGCATAGGGAAGCATTAGAGGTGAGAGGGTGTGCGTTGAGGTGATATCGCGCTATGTGCAGGACTCCCTCTGTAAAGATATCTCATCCTTATTGTAGATGATATCCTGCAGAGGAGAATCCTGCTGCAGGGTAAGGGTCATGGTGAATGGGCACAAAAGTGTTAACCTTATAGTACTCCTTGGATGAGATCCCTTGTGACTGTGTCTTCAGAGTCATCATCGTAACGTAATATATTCAGTAATCTTATTGAGAGAAGAGAAGTAGAAAATGGTCCTTAGAGAGAAAGAATATATGGATTCTTTCTCTTAAATAGAACGGTGAGGTCGTGCAAGTTCCAAATAGAACCTACGAGAACATTCGGAGAACATAGGAGAAGCCAGTCGGTGGCTCCAAAGGTCAGGTGACAATAATAGGGATTGAGGGCATATACCCTAAAGGGCATACTGCATACACTGACCATGATGTACAGGACACATCGGGTGTCAGTACTGTATATGATCCTCATATCACAACACTCCTCCGGTGGTTGGGCTGTGATGTGTAGATGTATGCTGGGACGAATGTAAGCTGCGGCCACGGGATGACTGATCCGTAGGGGGCTGCTTCCAGGCCGTGCACCGCCTTCTTAATGCACCGTACCGCCTCCCTATCGGTACACGGTGATCGAGTTTGTTCGGGTCTTCTGTTTAGGGTACTGCCCGCTACGCAAAATCCCTCTCGGAGGCACGGAAGCAGATACATTCTAGCCATGCTTCAGGTGGAGCCAGACCCGTACACCAGACATGTACACCAGACATGTACACCAGACCCGTACACCAGACCCGTACACCACACCCGTACACACCCATCCATCCACACTAATCTATATACGCAACGTAGTCGCTGGCAGTCGGAACACTCCCATACACGTCCGGATTGAAGCCAAGCCGCAGCAAACTTTCCCTCGAGTACGGGTACACCGTCGGCGGCGGGCAAAAGCGGCGCAACGTCAGAAAAACGTCGTCAGTCCGGTGCATGGCCACAAGGTCGGCGATCACGTGCTTGCCGAAGCGGTCCCGTGCCTTCTGGCACTCGGACACGATCCACTGCATGATGTACTCACAGCTATCGCGGTTATAGGGCGATACCGTAAGCGGTAGCACGGAGACCACGGGCTTATGGGAGGTTTTGGCGGTGATTTGGAGCTCGTAGCGCAAGGAAAAGAACCGGCCCTGCATAGAGAAGCCTTGCACGTGGGTGAAGGGGATGCCCTGGGCGAGTTTCAGGTAGTTCCGGTTGCGGTTGAAGGCGGCGGAGCCCACGGTCACGTGCTCCGCCAGCACGTCCTGCACGCTCTGGGGTTCGTAGAGGGCCAACTCGTCGTTGTGGTGGGGAAGGCGGAACCGAAACACCGTGGGCTCGCCTGCAGTACTCAACGGTGCCTTGGCCTTGTCGACGGTCTGCAGGAACACCGACACGGCCCTGCGGCGCGGGAGCCCCGCGTCGTGGCACTCGAACACCTCCTGCAACTGCAACGAGACGCTCTTCAACGCTAGGCCCTTTTTGCGTTTGACGTTGCTCGGGTTCGAACGCACGACCGTGCGCACCTCCACCATGTCTTGCGGCCCGACGCAGGTCACGGGCATCTCGGTTTCGGTGATGATCTGGTTATCGCCCGACACGTTGGCCTCCATGACCGGTTCGTTGAACTGGCGGTACAACGGGAGATTGTCGTAGAACTTGATGGCAATGGGGAATGTGTGCAGGTAGTGGTGCTCGGCGTCGGCGCTGCGGCCGAGCGTCACGTGCACCGTGAGCTGGTGCACGGTCAATGCGCTCCAGGTGTCAAAGTAGCCGCTGGGGGCGAGGTGTCGGTCCAACGGGATGAGCACGGGGATGTCAAGCGCCAAGGCCTCCTGGTAGAACTCGCCGTAGGGCGGCGCGAAGATCCGAGGGCACTCGAAGTTTTTAAACGCTTTTACCGCGTCACTGGTGCCGATGGTGGTGCCTAGCGTGGACGCCAAGGTTGACGTGGGGGTCACGCGCTGCACGGTTGTGAGTTCGACTCCCACGTAGCGGCAGTTGAAGGGAAGTCCTTTGGCGGGGCGGATTTCGATCACTGTTTCTATGCGGGGCTGGCGTTAGTATGGAGCTGCTTTATGGCGGGGCTCGGTGAGATGCCTGCTAGAAGCGGCCTGAAACAGACATGAAACAGACATGAAACAGATCTAAAACAATGGCACTGGATTTTGAGTGTGTGGTCGTTCGACAAGCTGGCGTAGACGTGCTTTTCCAGAAGGCTGTTTTGATAGTGTGGCGATGATTGATTGCCAGGAGACTGTTGCTCAGACACAGGTACATACTATGGAATTGGGCACTCCGGGACTGCCCTTCACTTTCGACTTTCCATCTGACTGTAGACTGATATATATGGGACATTCTGGCTTCGGGGACATGAGCTAGGATGAAAAGAGGCTGGAGTGAGATCAGTCATCTTTCCATGCAGGCCCCCTATGCACATGAGCACATGCAGGATGCTGCGTCCCGTGCCGCAAAGTTGAAGGTACATGCGTTTACGTAGCACCAACACCTGCATGGAAAGAGATCTACTTTGCATGCACGAAACAACTTAGCATGGAATAACCGACGCATGGAAGCACCTACTTATGTTGATGAAATTCAGTTCTTAATCTATAGGTGGTAAGGCGTCTTTGTGGTTACTATAAAAGTTTTGGAAAGAGGGCCCATTGCACTCTGTATGCAGGAAGGCGCCGTCGGTAGTACTGGTTTGTTTCGATGCTACTAACCGCCAAGTTCACGCACACAAAGACCATGCTGCACACTAGGACACCGTCAGCCGCACACTGTATCCCATGGGAGCATGCGAGCGTCGTCACACATGCGTAGATGCCGATCTCGTCGAGGTAATGGGGGCTCAGCACGTGACGGAAGAGGCCTGCATACGGAGCGCTATATTTGCGGAGCAGTGCCAAGTGGACGTGATTCCGGTGCTGGTCCCAGGAAAGCGCTGCAAAAGCAGCGGCCACCAAAAGCAGGAAGCCCCAAGACGGCAGGCGCCCCGGAGCGGCGGTGAGTCCCATAGCGCACGTGACCGGCATGGCCACATAGAAATAGAGTCCCGCCAAATAGTGGGTCACGTGCATCTGGGACGCAGCGTTCCAGCGGGTCACGTGAGCGCACTCGTACACGCGGCGCCCCGCCTGAAGGGTCAAGAGTAGCCAGATTAGGCAATACCGGGAGCCCCCCAAAAGGCGGTCCGCCCGCAAAAGCGCCACCAGCACTAATAGGGCAGCGTACGCGTAGTAGAAGTGCGCAAACCATGCCTTCGGCACAGTCAAGTCGAAGAGCCGGGCGAGGAGCCCGAACGCACGGTGCAGGAGCGGGGTCTCTTCCTGCACGACGTGCTGGGTGTGGTCGAGCTTCACCTTGCCATAGTGCAAGAAGCCATGGAGCCACGAGATGTACTTGCTTCCCAAAATAGCCACACAGAGCGCAATGTACGTGGCTCCTAATAAGCACGCAGTGTCCATGATGTTTTCGAGGTGCACGCGACGTAAAGTAGTCCACATCCGTACACCGCACCCTACGGAGATCCGTGCACCCGAGGCGTACCAGGTTTTCTCCGCAATCCCATTTATAGACATGTAGTCAATGAATGATCAAGAAAAAAAAAAGGGTGACTGGGTGCAAATCCAGTTCTTGCTTGACAGATGGCGGAATTTTCAGGGTGCATGAAAGATTAAAGATTTGGAAATCAGCTTTCGCCGAGATGAGTCTTGCAGGTATGGGTTACCTTCAGGAACGCAACTAGACCCTTTATGAGGCGAACACTACCAGGCAAGAGCCTGGAAACCGTGGACATCAATTGCATCAGCAAAGCCGTTATTCGAATCCAGTTGTAGTCCCGAGGGTCACTCCGAGACCATTAATATAAGCACACCTGATTTTAGTAGGACAAGCCTCCGTTCACATTGCCTCATTATATAGTTCATTGTGGAATCATTGTGAATCATTGTGGAATCATTGTGTAGTTATTCCAGATAGAACCATGATCTTCACTGAACTGTAGCGTGTGTCTGGTGATCTGATTGCATGTGACTCATCTCAGTTCCACTATGGCCACTCACCACTTATGGATCAAAGCGGATTTTTTATACTTAACAAGTCCAAACTGCCAGTGAGTAGTGAACGTTCAGGGAGTTACCTAGGCAAAGTTCAGATGCAGAGACAACCATTTGAAAAAGGCTGAAGTCCGCTCATTGACAAGTCTGCTCTATTCATGAGCCAAGGGACTCTATAGAAGGATTCCACTTATCAGCTGCTATTGGACGAATGCTGCCAAACTTCCATTTAAAACAAGGGAGAACCAAAATCGGTATTTTAAAGATAGCCTTGCCGATCCACGAAATTCCTGTTAATACCAGGAGTTTTAAATGCATAGGGAAACTCTGTGACCAGAAGGAAGTTCAGTTAAGTCAACAGAAACAGAAACCGCTAGTCAAGTCAACGTTTCAATGGTAGATACACCGCCAATGAACGGACTCCTCTCGCCCTGGGCAGAACTTGCTTATCCAGGAAAGCCCAGGTAATCCAAGAAGCCGTTCATGCAAAGCAACACTTTTGATCCAAGGACTAGCCTCCAAGTATGAGCCAATCCAGTAATCCATGACCCAGTAATCCATGACCCAGTAATCATGCATTATCCCATTATCCAAGAACATTCAAATCTGGGCGAAAGTGACAAAACAAAGCTGCATATTCAAGGGGCGGTGCCGGTAAAAACAGTATGTCAAAAAGTCAGGTCAGTTCACCAGGAGCGCCTGTAACCACGTTGAAGATGCCAACCACGTAACAGTGCTGTTCCCAAAGAGCCTTAACCAGGTTGACGCCGCTGATATGATTGGCAGTCTATACATATGTAATCAATAAATCCTCGCATACGTAATTTCCTTAAGCCAGTATAGAATCGTCAATCGAGAAATCCTTCAAGCTAGGACAAATCTCGCGAGCCACACAACGCACTTATAATTGAGAAAAGCTCTTGGTTCGATGCTTTGATTCAGAACCTTCTTGCCATCCAATTGAATCCGGATCAAGGTGGATCCTTTCAGCCACGAGCCTGCAGTCATGGCGCCTACTACACCACGGCTAACTGTTCATCCAGAACACTGCATCCAGAAGCAACTGAACCAAAAGCAAACTGCATCCAGAAGCAACTGCATCCAGAACACTGCATCCACGAAGGAGGCCGGCACGAACCAATTTTGGTTCCCACACAAGCCTTAATCCATGATGAAAAATCGTAGTGCCAGGAGGAGTTCTGGGGAATCCGCTTTATATACCCTTGAGGCATGCGGTCCTGCGTGGACCTGAAACATATGTAGGTGCGATGCAGGCCGGCGCCAGGAGAGCCTGGATCGCATCCAGTGGGTATTTCTTGCAACCACGCCCACCACACTCTTTTACTGCAAAGACAACGGGGGTACATCACGGAATAGCAGCCTCTCACACCGCTCCTGCACAAGAACTCTGGCCCCATACAACACCGATCCTCTGTAAGCTCGGGAGGCGTCTAATCGCAAGGAGAACTGAGCCTTGGGTAGACTGGGACTGTGGTTGGGTGTTGGGACTTGGAATGGATTGTGAAGACTGTGAGGAGGTATGAGGATTGTGCTGAATATTAGTGGTTGGACATTTGACGACAATTGACGACAATTGACACTTGGTCAGATTGCCAGAAAGCGAAGGACAGGTCCAAGGGTTGAAACTTTCCATCAAGGCCCACAGTGTCAAACAACAACTATGAACATAGACATTAGGTAAAGACTGAACTATGACAAGTATACCATTAGACTGAACTATGACAAGTATACCATTAGACTGATTATAAACACTAACTTCACACTATTACTATTGGTACCATAGATTACACCGTTACAGTCTACCAAGCTCTACCAAAACTCTCCCAATATTCTAGGCACCATTAGGATATTAGATTCTTTAACAACGTAGTGCTTTGTGATTCAGTTCGGTTCCCTAAGTACAGGTATTGTAGGCTACTAATCTGACTAATCTGACTAATCTGACTAATCTAGTCTGACTATAGCCACAGCCGAACGTTCCAAACGGGCTGCTCTAGTTGGGATTGACTCCCACCGCGAGCCAGTATTCTATGCTCAACCGTCCACTCCTTCACCGAAAAGCACCTTTTGAAACACAAGAACTCACCAACATTCAGGCTTCGGTCCAAGTGTCTGCCAAAACAAAGGCTCCGGCAGGGCACTTGGACCGGCTAGACAAGGCACTGGCAGCACCTCAAGCGCCATTGAACCGGCCGCCTACTAC
This sequence comes from Metschnikowia colocasiae, assembly GCA_002370175.1. Classification (NCBI taxonomy): domain Eukaryota; kingdom Fungi; phylum Ascomycota; class Pichiomycetes; order Serinales; family Metschnikowiaceae; genus Metschnikowia; species Metschnikowia colocasiae. The sequence goes on along the minus strand of NKZV01001188.1, from coordinate 1,079 downwards.
GCTATACCAAAGAGGTGAAGCGGCCAACAGTTCATGGAGAGCGCGTGCTAGCGCAAAGGAGTAAGGCATATTCATATTCATTATTCATTCATTATTCATTTGTTCTTTTTCATTTATTCTTTATTTTTTTGCATTTATTCATTATTCATTATTCATTATTCATTATTCATTATTCATTATTCATTATTCATTCATTCTTTTTCATTATTCATTCATTCTTTTTCATTATTCATTCATTCTTTTTCATTATTTATTCATTCTTTTTCATTTATTCTTTATTTTTTTGCATTTATTCATTTATTCATTATTCATTATTCTTTTTCATTTATTCTTTTTCATTTAGACCCCCGATGGGTAGCGCACTACCATCAGGATCAGAGAAAGCCTACGCTGCTCGAGAATCTTCCAGAGGGAATCTTCCAGAGGGAATCTTCCAGAGGGAATCACATGGGAGTGGGGAAAGATCCCCACTTCGGCACTCGAACAGCCGAAAGTCGGGGCTGTTCGCCTATAGAGACCCCGGGATCCCCTTGGAAGGAGCATCAACGAACAAATACACTGAATTAAGTACTAGACGTTGTCAAAGAATCTAACACATTCTTTATTTATTTATTCTTTATTCATTTTCATTTATTCATTTATTCATTTTCATTTATTCATTTTCATTTATTCATTTATTCTTTATTCATTTATTCTTTTTCATTTATTAATTTTCATTTATTCATTTATTCATTTTCATTTATTCTTTACTCATTTATTCTTTAGTCATTATTCAATCTTTCTTCATTCTTTATTCATTTATTCATTATTCATTATTCATTATTCATTATTCATTATTCATTATTCATTATTCTTTTTCACCATCAACGCCAATTCATCATGCTCTTGGGCGAAGCCTTGCCCACGGTGCAGGTCACGGAAGAACCCGCTCTTCGCGTGATGGCGGCGTCCATGCTGGTGTTGGCGACTGATCCCCACCTTGGCCGATAACGTTGTTGCGCGTTAGAACACACAGTCTGGTACAGAGGGACTGATACATGATTGGACTTCAATAACTCTAACAAGTAAGGGACTTGTGT
>NKZV01001187.1:0-86036 GCA_002370175.1 Metschnikowia colocasiae | reverse complement strand
AGGACATGACTGACAATGACTGACAATATGGAGACACTATGATTGGGTGACTGACTGAATGAGGACAACAATTAAACAAAAAAAAAAAGAGCCGTTTCAATGGCTTGTCGCAGGTGAGTGGAATACTGTGGCTTCTTACTAACTGATATTGCAGGCGAAAAGTGTGAGGATTTGGAAATGACATGAGCTTNAAAAAGAGCCGTTTCAATGGCTTGTCGCAGGTGAGTGGAATACTGTGGCTTCTTACTAACTGATATTGCAGGCGAAAAGTGTGAGGATTTGGAAATGACATGAGCTTTTTTGGTGAGGTCTTGTGGTGGTCCTGAGGCGATATGCGGTAATGAACCCCATTGCAAGCCTCTGGATTGTGAGGATGCGAAAATGAACCCTTAGAAGTGGGATTGTGGGCATCGTGTAATGAACCTTGGAAGCAGGACGGGATTGTGAAACATATCAATTCAGGCCCACCATGAACCGAACCAGAACAGCAACTGTCTTTCCAGATACCTTCACTTCAGTGTGCAATACCAGGGCGTATGGAGCCATGAGTACAGGAGCCTGCGACTACATTGGATCGACTCGACTAAAAAAATTACCTAGATTATAATTGCAAGAGAAAATTAATTACTGTAGCCATTAAAATAAAAGCATATTGAGCTTTAAACCATTTGCTATATCTAGCGACCTATGCTAGACTAACACCTTGCTTTCGGTAAGAAAGGTATACTCAAGATTTCGTAAACAAACTTATTCTTTTATGAGCAAACAAAACTAATTCTTCCTGTTATCAATCACATTCTGAGCATTCAGTAAGTTAACCGCAATATGGAATCCATGCCAATGCCAATCATGCCTTTCGACCCGTGGCTCTGCTTTGGTACTTACGGCTGTGATGTTTTGACAATTCATTATACCAAGCTTCACCAAGTTAGTTTTCGGAATGGAATGGAGTCAATCATCAATGTAATTCCAGGTATTCCCTTTTGAGCAGTCACTTAACACGCAAGCCCCTTTTCAATCTTTAAAATATTTTTCCTTAACAGCGTCATATTTTATCTTGGAAACAAACTTAGAAGTGTATTATTGGATGTGTCAAGAAACCATACGCCACCCTTGGTAGATGGTTTTGGAAGTACGGCATAAGAGGCGAGTGCAACCATTTTATCACAGGTTGGAAGCCAATGAAATCAGGGCTGAATCCACGAACCTGTTAGTTTTAAACTAAGCATTTCAAAGTGAACATTTGGTTTTAAATAGCGGTATGTGGGCACGGTTAACCCCACACAACTTGTTGTTCAATGATTCCAGAGGCGTCACGTGGTCCGTGGTCCCTAATACACCCACAACCTCTGAACGTCAAAACTGGGATATTTTGAGTCAATAATTGTATATCGAGACCATAAATGTACCATAGTAAAATCTAGGGAGCCTACGTGGGGCCGGACATGGCGAAAAGTCGAATAGGTCCCATATATGTCATTTGACCTGCACACAATTTGTGATTTTGCTTAGTCGATTAACCGTAGCCTGTTCACCGATGCCACTACAGGAGGCCATAGCGAAAAGTGTTCTATAAGAAGGTACAAATTATAAGACAGGGCTTTGATCAAACAATTGCTAGTTCAGTTTACACTTTTCTAACTAGCCAGAATGCTATTTAATTTGCAGCAATAATAGTACATGCTACACGTACTTCCCCGAGAATAGGATAGGTGCGGAATATCTCCTTAAAAAACTGGTGGCCTCTTTCTTTAAGGCATTTGAATAAAAAGGCAATGTTAGTGCAATTCTTGAGTCAATCAAAATCAAGTGGTTTCGCTGCCTGGTTTCTCACTCAGCTTTAGCATAAAAAACTGTGGACATCTCACACCCAGAAAGTTCTTCATGATTCTTCTCCTTTAATGCCATATTCAATTTTTACATCCTTCACATCGGCTCTCTGTACCAACTTTATCTTCATTCCGTCCTTGTCCCTCTCCAATTTCCTATGCTGAACCTTGCACTGACCAAATTTACTGACTGGAGAATCAAATCAGTGGCTTTAAAATATATCTTCTTTCCTTCAGCTTTCTTCATTTGTCAATCTTTTCGGTCTTCGAGTCATAATACTTGCATATCTCGCTGTGGATGCGAATAATTGGAACATCGGTACGTAAGTGTGTATTAGTATCTTTCAACTTTAAATCTTTGAATGTATTTGAATAGGACAGACTCTACCGTCTTTTGATTTCTGTTCTTTTGATTTCTTTTTCTTTTGAATTTTTTGGAGTATTTTGAATATTTGGGTATTGAGGATCAGTCTAAATCTATATGTAAATTCCTGACAAAAGCCGCTTCAAATACAAAAGGTGCGATGACGAGAACTTCCTTGGGGCGAAAGAAAAAAGGGATAATACATAACATATGTAATTTCGGACCCAACGTCAAATCTTTAACAGACCTTATTTTTATTAATCTGACCTAGCCGTAGCCCAGATGACATGAATATTGAGCTTTATCACTTCTGCGGCACCTGCACTCTGCAAATTGAGATGAGAAAGTTGTCATTCCCGTCTCAAAAAACAAAATTGACCGAAAGCTTTGTTTGTACAATTCTTGTCCGAAATTTGTCTAAATTTCGTCAATATTAAGAAAACAAAATTTAGATGCTACCTAAATAAGCAGTGTTTTTAAAAAAACATCGAAGGCAACTTGTCCGAGTGGTCTAAGGAGAAAGATTAGAAATCTTTTGGGCTTTGCCCGCGCAGGTTCGAGTCCTGCAGTTGTCGATATTTTTTTTGCTCTTTCACTTTAGTAGAAGATGATTCGAATCATATATCTTCTGAATAATAATGGGCATTTAAGATAGCATCCGGTATTGGTTTTGGATTGTTGTCCCCATTTAAATTAAATTTGGTGTAAAACCAGTAGTCGCTTGCAGATGGCAGTCGCTCTATATATAAGTTGCAGCGGCGTACGCATTTCGGTTGGAGTTACATTGTTACTGCCGGAGTTGGCAATTTAATAACACACTTAGTGTCATTATGCGCCATTTATCGACTAGTGCTCTCCTTGTTTCCTAAACAATGCCTGTTTTCGGGAGACAATTCCCGCAAAGTGTTGGTCACGTCGATGTTGTGCCTCTCATGTCTTGTACGCCTCTGTGGATCTCATTTATGACACGGAATAGTTTACCAAGTAATATTTGATATTATCAGCATGACTTATGAAAAAACTTTTTAAAAACATACACTTAATTTTAAAGTTGGTTGGTTTAACACGGATCCTTTGACTATACTCATGCGAACAAACATTCAACTGACAAGTGATACCGTGACATGGCGAAGTGACGCATTGCGTCACATTCATAAGATCATTCATTGCAGTTCCGTGCTTCAAGTGATGTTTAAATCAACCGAAAGTCAAACTCAGAGAGAAAGGGAATATCAAAGGAATATCAAAGTATATCAAAGTATATCAAAGTATATCAAAGGAATATCAAAGTATATCAAAGTATATCAAAGTATATCAAAGGAATATCAAAGGAATATCAAAGTATATCAAAGTAATATCAAAAAATAGAATTTTAAAAACGCAAGAGTGCCTCCAAGTAAGTCCAAATCTTACTGCTGGCATGTTTTTTCTTTAATGAGCCATGTTCGTTTGTTTATTTCCTAGCGGCGGAATGTGTGATACTTGAGCGCAGCGCCGCATCAATGGGGTAACACATCGTGCCACAGGGGCTGCGACTCCAAATGTTAGACTTCGGCAGGTTTGGGTTTGGGATGACTTAACAAAGTTCTTATATCAGTTGTATATTCGAATACAGTAATATGACTTAGAGGAATCCCTGAGGATCTAATCTAGTCAGGCACCCTGCCGGTCTATATATACTTCTGAGCTTCTGCTTCGGGTAACCCTTGAGGGATTTTCCGAAGGGGCTCTCCTGGACGGAACACATTTCTATATTGTTCTGTCGAGCGGTTGTTTCAAACTCTGAAACCTTTCATGTGCGATTGCCGCCAACCTGCATATACATGCAGCTTGGATGCTCCGCACCCAAGTGTCTTCGAGTACACTTGTTGACACATAATCTCGTTACCGAGTTGTATCTTTTAAGACATAGCTAAGGCTAAGTCTCGTTAGTTGGATTCATAGACACTAGGTACATAATCTTGGTGTGCATATGAATTTTCCTAACACCAAATGGACAAGCGGGTCTCGTTCATCCTTTGGGTTTATAGAGACTAACCCTTCCTGGATCAAATATCACTCAGTCATAATTCAGGTCCAACCATCACCCAATTCAACCATGACTGATGTTACCTAGATCAATATCACCGAGATCAATTTTGCTTGGTTCAAAACATGGTACCGAGAAGTATGCATTTAGCACAGCGGAGAATAAACTTAAGAAAACTCTAAGGGGATTCAGTGTATGGGCAGTAAGTAGAGTAGAAACAGAGGAGCAGGATATCAGTTCGTGTTACCTTAATTCAAGCCAAAAGAATCTAGTATGGTATTTTAAATCAGCAATCTCCTTTTTGAGCACCCGTCAAACCTTCGGTGCCAATTCTTATTCGGTCGATATTAAAAAGATTCAAATCCCCTTTACAAAGATATTATAGGTTGTACCTAAGTGTCAAGAAACTCACAGCCAAGTGTCAAGAAACTCACGGCCAAGTCGATCATGTGAGTCAAGTCTCAGCGTTGGTCTTGTATGAGAAAAGACTACCTGCGTTGTAGGTGTAGACATGGATGATTCGAAATCATCAGAGTCCTTGGTATCAACAGCCAGGACCTAATGCATTCACGAAGTCATCGTATACTAAACGGGTGGTGTATCAGTGTCAGTAGCACAGTAGCACAGGATAGAATATCTTGGTAGGTGAAATACTATTTGTCCAAATATTACTGGATCAAGCATGACGTAGTTCAGAGTGAGACTGACTTAGGTGTCTCATTGTGCATGAGCATTTTCGGTGCTTGGCTCATCGCGCGATGCTAGGCACACCCAAAGATACATCTCCACACCAGAATCAGCGTCCGTGCAACATCTCCACACCAGAATCAGCGCCCGTGCAACATGTCCGACGACGAGTATGACCTCAATATCTTCCAGGAACCCGAGGGATTCTTGCCACCTCCCCCCGAATCGCATTTTGTAGAGTACACCCGAGTCAACAAAACTGAGCCCTCAACAATCCAACTCAAACTCGTGGGGAAGTCGCCGCTTTGGGGTCATTTACTATGGAACGCAGGCAAGTACACCGCCGATTACTTGGACACACACGCGGCCGAGTTGGTCACCAATAAAAAGGTTTTGGAGTTGGGCGCTGCTGCAGGTTTGCCGTCGTTGGTGTGTGGTATAAATGGAGCCTCTCGGGTCATCTGTACCGACTACCCGGATCCAGATTTATTATCGCACATTCAGTACAACGTGGACCATTGCGACGGCATGCCGCAAGCGCCTAATGTCAAGGTGGCTGGCTTTATCTGGGGCCAAGACGAGACCGCCTTGTGCTACGATGAGCTATGCGAGGATGACTTGCCTGAAGAGGTCGCTGAAGAGGACAAGTTTGACTTGGTGATCTTGTCGGACTTGGTATTCAACCACACAGAGCACCGGAAACTTTTGGGCAACTGCAGAAATTGCGTCAAGAAGGATGGCACGTGTTTGGTGGTGTTCAGCCCGCACAGACCGTGGCTATTGGAGGAGGACTTGAAATTCTTCACCACGTGCGAAGAGTTCGACCTCAAGGCCGAGTTGGTGGAGATGGTCAACTGGAAGCCTATGTTTGACGAGGACGAAGAGACTGTGGAGATACGTTCCCGTGTCTACTGCTATAAGTTGCACCCACAGTGGAAGTAGACGCAGTGGACTAGCATAGCCGTGTGAGTCTTGTAGCTATATCGAGGAGCCATTGAATTACGTTACTGTTGCATTGCAATGATAATCAATTAAATATACATCATTGTCCTAACTAGGATGAAATCATTAGAATAGAGCCGTCTCTGGTGAGTTTAAGCAGCGTTGGAGTTGGCCTTTCTCTTACCGTTGACCAAGGTGACGTTGATGAATCTCTTGGTGTACAACAATCTCTTGTAAGCTCTGCCGACTGGCTGCTTTGGCTTCTCAGTCTTCTCGACCTTTGGAGTTTGAGACTTAACTTTACCTGCACGAGCGAGGGAACCGTGAACCTTACCCTAGAGGAGTTAGTATTGATTCGGTCTAAGACTTATTTGATTCTGAGTTGTTCCGAAAGTCCTGCTGGCGATTCAAGAAAGCTTGCCTGGTATTTACTGTATTTGTGATCTGCTCAGCACTGATGATAATCTCCAGACAAGGGCGTTCAGAGTTTGACAAGATTTTTGAGGATGGAGTGAAGGCGTTTTGCAGTCTCTAGGCGTTGTGAAGAGGACTTTTTGTAGACATGACTCACTTGGGGACTTCAATATAAGACACAGGGACACTTTTAGAAGGACATCAGATTAACTGGGGATTCAAATCAACAGGATCAACACGGTCTGATTGTACATACCATTTTTATGTATTGATATAGATGTAAAAGTGTACTATTGAGGGTGGCGGAAAATGTATGTTGCGCGAGGGGGAGAAAATTTGTTGTCGTGCGAGGGCAAATAAGGTGCACGCGTCACGTGCGAGGGCACAAGCCCTAATGGCCAATACAGCATTGGAAGTTACTACATGGCCGTCCGAGGTAAGGTTGTTCAAAAGTGTCTGATGGAGGAGCTTGAGTGTTGGTTTATGGAACAGAGGGTTTATGGAACAGAGGTGAGACAATGTAAGCGTAAGTGATTAGTATAAAAGTGTGTATTGTGTGCAGGCAGTAGTCCAGACGGTTGCAAAAGACATCAGATAAAGGAGAATAGAAACTGACGGTTAGATGTGACTCTGTGAAATCATTTCTAGCCGCAACAACACGAAATGAAGCGACGGAAAAGCCCTAGTTGGCCTGTAGCACCAAGAAAAGCGTCACCAGGATCAACGCCAAAACTAGCGCCACCACCAAAGAAACTGAGTACTGTGACGCAGGATAGAGGGACGTGACCAACATGGATTGCACGCGGAAGTAGCGCAAGAAGCCCATTATCAACGTCGCTATGCCGATCACGACAAAAGACGCACCCACAGGTTTGGCATACTGTCGGATGTTCTCCTGCTCTTTTTTCATTTTGAGCAATTGCACGATTCCAATGCCTATTGTTACAAGCGAAAGCGATGTCCGTAGCCAAGCAAGGAACGTTCTCTCATTGGCCATCTGATGTTAGTACCAAGGAAATGATGGGATAGAGAAATGAGACAACGGTTGCATATTTGGTGTGTATACCAAAGGATAACAGATTTGGTAATACCCTAGACCGGTTAATTCACAGGTCTAAATTCACAGGTCTAAATTACAGACCAATAAATTCGCTTAAACCATGCGATTCATCTTATTCACTGAGCCAGTTAACAATTAGGCCTGGCGGTGTGTACACCTTCTCCCGGACCTTTAATGTCAGGGAGAAGGGTCTATCTCAAATTCATTCCTTCAGTTTAAATTTATACATACGTGGTCTCTGGCAACAGAACCAGTGTTTTCCAAAACAAGCGACGATAGCTTCAAGTTTCTCTTTGTGGTGGAGTCGCTTGACTGTAATAGAGCCGTGGACTCTCCGTAGGCATAAGCGGACATTGGATGGGAGTCAGTGAGAAGAGGATGGGATAGTGGCCGTAATTTATACGGTTTGAGAGTGGAGGAGATTCCTACGGCTTTGTTTCAGTGGTGTTTCACCTGGGCTAGAGACTTTCGACTTGCTCTGGGCGAGATCCCACCATGGTTTGTTGAGGGGGAGTTCGCGCAGTAAAGTGTGGCTCATGGCCGTGCGGCTTACTTCTAAGGACATAGAATAGAGAGGGTGAGCATCACAATGGCGCCACTTTGTGTTCGATTCTGCAGTTACATAATATCAAGGGTTGCCAAGTATAGTAAAAAAGGGGCTGTATGGTTGTGGTCACGTGATAATCGAAAGTGATCACGTGCATATCACGTGCCACGCGGCCTTTTTCGGGCGTGTTTGGGCGTGTTTGGACTTCTAGTTCTTGTGCCTGATAGCGCTTCACCGCGGTTCGGGGAATTGTGTCGGTGTCACGTGACCAGTGACACTGCATGCAAGAACCGTGTTTTGGAATTCGGATTCGGTTGCAGGGTCTGCATTCAACAACTTTTATCAAAAGGAGTGTATAGTGAGTTAGGCAAGGTTTTAGGTGCAGTAGACGCATCTGACTTGCCCGCACCCCGACCTTGTATGACTTGAATGCGTCCTTGTCGCGTCCTTGTATGCAACCTTAACTTAAACTTATTCATTAAGGTAAATAGTAAGATGTTGCGTGCAGTACCACAGAAAAGCCAAGGTGTATAAAATCAACAAATTTCTACATTCGATGCGTATCTTGAATATTGCCTCGACATGAAAGAATGGGAAGAAAAGGTAGCATTTATCCAGTTCATTTTACAGACCTGTATGTAGTCACACAGAAGTAACTGATTTATCATACTGAAGAACCAGCAACAACAATATAAGAAGTCGTTTGATTTTCTCATTCCAAGCTATTCTTTGCATACACACCCATCCCTCCTTAAGGCTTCTTGACAATCCTCCTTGTACACCATTTGCCCGTTTCCAAATACGCAGTGAATCAGCCTTACTACAATGTTCTAAATGCCGCAGGTGTGCTTGTTGGCCTGGAGAGTAACTGGCAATCTAAGTGTCCAGCGTGTGATGTTAGCCTGTCCGACACCGCAAACAGTACCGTAAAGGAATTACACCCGACGTGGGTATGTGCAGTACGCACATTAATTCTTGCGCGACAAAGCTAGTGACTTTGTAAGCATTGTAACTAATTTCCGCTATATGCTTTTGGCAGGACGCGAGCGTGATTACCCCCGCCTTGTGCGTATCAAGACCCTGCAACTTGTGTAAGCGAAAAGTTTCATAACTGCATATAGTTCACCTAGTTTCACAAGAGTCCTACGCCAAAAGAATAAGGGTCGGAACTGATGGTGGCGGCGCAGCATTCAATTTGCGGGCTAGTTTGCTTCATCCGGATAGGCTTGATCCGTTGAACTAAATAATTGCGCGTACATTGAAAATGTCCGTTCGCGTGGATGCTGCGCGGCTAATGCCTGCAGTTCAATCTACGGCCAGTGAAGAGATACTAGTGCGTATAAGCCAACAATATCCGTATGCTTAAGATGAATAATGACGACTATATATAGCTCAACTCAATAGACTCAGAACCGCAACAGTAAAAGCCCTGTAGGCTGTACAACAGACGTTTATAAGGAGTCATGGTAATTCTGCTTCAGTGCATGCAACTTGCGCAACTTGCGTGCGCCAGAGGGCAAAAATTCACGCAGTCGCAGATGCCATCGACCACTAGAATATGCTTGCCAAGCCCCGAAATGAGGTCAACGGGCAACGAGACGAATTCTACAAGCCAATCCGTACAGCCCTAAGAAGCCTCGAGCCAAGTGAATCCCAAAGCGGAATTACAACCAGAGTAACCCCAAAAATGCAGAAATGAATGGAAACACCTTGAGAGCAATGTTCGATGTCCGAGTGCCCTCTGCGCCGTTGATGGTGGAGCGCGAGTATCCCCGTATGGCACCCACGCTTCCCGAAATACTGCCCATGTTGATGCCTCCTGAGGGGACCGACATCAATGAAGTGTAGAAGGATGGAAACTGCTGAGTGTAAGCAGATTGGGTCGTCGCGAGCGAACCGAGCGAGTTTGTACCGGTGACCCAAACTAAGGTAGGCGACACAGAGCTGGAGCTCATGCTGGAGTCGCTTGAGGCGCCGGAGCTTTCGTCAGCGGTGACGATAGCGGCCCAAAGCAAGAAAATGAGATGGAAGAAATGCATAATGAAGAAGAAATGGATGGTTGGCGGGAAAACGTGAAGCCCGGTGAAAATGAGTTGTAATTTAAGAGATGAGATGAGGCTGTGAAGACGATATCAGCACACACGAAACGATGGATCAAGAAAACGGATCGAGGATGAATGAATGGAAGAAGAACTTTCTATATTTGATGCTGGCTCGACTTCCTGGGGAATACTTTCAGCCCATCCCTGCGAGCAAAGGGGGTTTGTTATAAAACGCACACTGATGAAACTCACAGTGTTCCATGGGCCTGTATACGATGCACATTGCATATTCATGCAGGTTACAGATCATTGAGAACCCGCGCGCCTGTGGCGGCGGGTACGCACCAATAAAATCAATGCGGCAGATAATCCGCTCCCCGTCCTCCCTGCATATGTTATCCACGGCCGAGCTTTGAAACACCGAAACAGGGCATGGAGAAGCATGAAACAGGGGCATGGAGAAGCTATGACAGGGGCATGGAGAGGCTGAAATGATAACGGATGAAGCAAGAATCAATAAAGTAGTGACGAAGTGAAATAGTGACCAAGTGAAACTATGAAACATCTTCGAAACATGTGCAACTCTGGCTACCTGATTCTTTGGGTATCGGTATCCATGTGATGGTGTTTTTTCAAGTGCGTCATCGCGAATAAAAAGAACTTGTGCAGGGTCTATTTGCTTCATAACTGTACATGAGGATTCATGTTAGTTTGTTTTAGATTCGGAGACTTTACACTTGAATCTTTGCTTCCTGTTGGAGACGTTCCAAGTACGTTTCAAATGTGATGGGGGGCTTGAGCAGCATGTGTTTGCTCAGCTCCATGCTTGCTGTTGTTTGTTTTGCTGAGCTTTCACGCCCGAGCCCTGCGCGTACCCATCCCTTGAGGGCTCCTAACCACATGTGAGTCGGGCGTCTTTTGCGCTGCGCACCTTTAGTGGAATCGGACCGAACACTATAGAAGCAGCCTGCATGCAGTCCCGGAAAAAAGACATGATTTCCGGCGAGAGCCAGGGGTGTTTGCTCCAAGTGCGGCCGTGAGATCAGCTGATTGAACCAGGCTGTATGCAGGCTCTGGTTTGCCAAGGCGAACTTTGCCAAGGCCTCACCACATTCCGGGATTTAGTGGCATTGGCATCCCGGAATTTAGTGCATTGGCATCCCGGGATTTAGTGCATTGACATCCCGGGATTTAGTGCATTGACATCCTGGGATTTAGTGGCATTGCATTGCTACTGTCCCTTGCAGCGATTGCGGCCAGCTGATACCCACAGGCTGGAATTGGGATGCTGCATGTGGATTGGATCCGGCTATGGTGGAAATGACATGTCTTAGAGCGACCATGACCAGCATGTACGGTTGCGAGTTCCCCTCACTACGCAGAAGTGTATTTATAGAAGCAGACAATTCCACGAAGATAAGAGCTCGGGCAGGCAAAACAAAGTCTTATAAATAGTGAATTGATACAAAAACCACGGGAAAGTGAGTGTATAGTATACGCCAGTTCTCTGCAGTGTACACCGCTTGACGCAGCTTGCTATGCACAGTTAAGATGTGAAACAAAGATGATTAGGCCAAGGAGCTATTTGCTACGAAGATTGATTGCATAGCACTGCACACAACACGCCAAGGACAGTGAAACAAGATGCAAAGGTCTCAATCCGAACACTGATAGGGGATAATAAATAGACTACTTTCTCTTTGTAAATAGACTACTTCCTCTTTGTAACATGTCTCCGAAAAGCTGATGTCTTTATATATTAATGTCGAAAACCTAGGCATCCAGAAGTTGTGGCAGGCTGGTGCAGTGTGATAGTTTAATTCAGTAGTAGACAGAGTAGATAAGCAGTGGAATCAGTGGAATCAGTGGAGTCAGTGGAGTCAGTGGAATCAGTGGAATCAGTGGAATCAGTGGAATCAGTGGAATCAGTGGAATCAGTGGAATCAGTGGAATCAGTAGACAAATATTAATCAGTATTGTAATAGAGAAGTGCTGATCAGTAATAGCACTAGTACGAGTAGGCTCGCATGATTTTGTTCGACTAACACTTGTACCAGCCGTCCTAGGTATCTTTAATCAAAGGTTAACTGGAACTTGGAACGACATGAGAACTCAAGACTAGCGTAAACACTTATTCATGAACTCATCTGTGATTCAATGTCACTGTCTAAACTAGCACTTTTGGATGACATTGTTTGCATGACAAATGGCGCAATCCGCCACATAAGAATCAGGACTCACCAGTCAAGCTTCTTTTCCTAAACACATCTGTGCATGGTCATTGATGGCCGCTTCCAGGGCTTATATCCAGTTCCGAGCTATTGACTCAGGCCATCACCAACACTTGTCTGGAGCTTTGGGTTGACTGTTCTCTGCTTTCTCAATAAGCATGTCGTCCTGGTAATTTTGAAGTTAGCCCACGGGGAGTATGGGCCTCTGCACCCTGTGAGCACGTGACCTTTTCAAGGGTTTCCCACTTCCACCTTGTGCTGGAGCAGCCCGCTGACAACCTCTAATCACTCTTGAAAGCACCCGAGATGGCCAACTGCCTTTTCTTTTGTTCCGGTGCTCCAACAAAGGCTCTCCATCAAATTCCTAGCAGAGTGGTCTATGCAGGTACCACGCTGAGAGTATGTGTGGGTCTTCAAGTGCCCGAATCTGGAAACCATTTCTGGTATTGATGGTGGCCATGGATGACTTGTAATGTTGATTAAATCCAGCCCTTCATTGCGACCTAATATTCAAACTCATCAAACCTACACTCAAGGTTGAGCTAGGCACAGCTATACGAAGAGCTGTTCAAAGGTGGTCAAAAACTGTTCGAAGGTGACTCCGTAGATGGCGTTGGCCGCATGAGGAAAACATGCTCCGCAAATTGTTCCTCGTCGACAACAATGCGGCACAATGAAGCTAGTGCTATATTGTCTGATGTGATCTGCTTCTAGATTTGCTGTGTTGTCTGCTGTGATCTGTGGTGATCAGCAGAAGTTCCACTGAGTCATACAGACCTTCCATATTGATGGTGCATGGTCTCGTGATATCCGGTGCCCGAGTAAAGCCTTGGTGAGCGGTGCCGCAATGTTCCGCTGAAATGAGGAAATTGAGGGTGGGTGCCAAATCAAGGCTGAACCTATCTTCCACTTTGAATTCTTGGTCCACGAATTGACTGAATCCTGAACCTCGAGCTATCCGACTCGAGGCCGACGACTCTGTTTTCAATGCCGTCAGCCCACAATCCCATCAGTCCCAAGGCTCTCAGTCAGTAGCTCAAAGTAGTCAGCTCAAAGTAGCCAGTCGCTCATTATAGGAGCCCTCATATAAAGTAGTCGACCACCGGGGTTTTCGTGGTCACCTGAGACACATCCAGCTTCAGCGCATCAAACACCTTGTAGCTCCTCAGCAAATCGTCGCCTATGGTCAAGATCGACGCCACATTGCCGCACCGGTAGCAGTAGTTCGGCGCAGACCACACCGTGACCAACGCGCCGTCAAACATCTCCTTGTAGCCCTCCATCACCAACTGGTGAGCGCGGGCAATAAGCGAAATGTCGTTCTTATAAGCAAACTTCTTCACCTCGTTGCGCCCAAAAAGGTAGCCGGCCCCCCGCGGCGAAAGCAGCCAGCCCGCCACGTCGTCGGGATCCGACCATAGAAGATCGCACATCCCGCCCTCGTGCGGCACCTCCTGTTTGCGGTCCAAGCTGCGGATCTCGTCCAAGGTGTCGACGTCGGGCGAGAGTCCCCCATGCACGCAGAAAACGCCGCCTTGGCCGCCGACCACCGCGCCCAACGATATATAGTCAAACACTTCGCAGCAGAACCGCCACACATTCACAGAGCCGTATTTACGGAGACACTCGTCGTAGAACCCGTACACCGTGGTGATTTGCCGCAGCTCGTGGTTGCCCCTGATGAGCGTGATGCGGTCCGGGTAGCGGATCTTGAGAATCAATAGTAGAAGCAAACTCTCGAGCGAGTAGAACCCTCGGTCCACGAAGTCGCCGAGGAAGACGTATTGCGTTCCGGGACACTCGCCGCCGGTGTGGAAGAGCGTGATGAGGTCGTGGAGCTGGCCGTGGATATCGCCACAGATGGTCACGGGCGGGTAAATCTCCTGGATATTGGCCTCTTCTACGAGGATTTCGATCACCTGGCTGCATATCTGCTGGACGTGGTGCTCGGGAATGACCCGGCACGCACGTACATCCTCCATGGCCTTATCTAGATCGAGCATGGTTGAGGCTGGCGTAGCAATGGCGGCTGTATGCAGTCCGGCCCAACTAGTCTTGTTTGGTGTGGACTTGCTCAGCTTAGTGTTGGAGTAGCGCGTCTCTGATATCTAGCGTGTTACACCCGTACCTCCCGGGTAATAGAAAACCCCAACTATTTACATGCTGATAGATGAATACTGGTTCATGCTCTTCGGTGCTAATTCTAAGTTCTTGCATACTATCAAGCTCTTCGGTACTGTTATGCTGTCCAGTACATTGCCTTATTCTCTACTGGTTTCGAGGAAAATCTCAATCAAAGCGTAATACGCCATGCACTGTCCTCGACTCCCTAGATGCTACTCTTTTTCGTACTTCTCTGTATTCCGCCTGCAACTGTCTTATTGCTTCCATGATGGAAGCGTGTACTTGGCAAACGATTTCTGCAACTGTCTTCTGACAGTGATCTTTTGTGCACCCACGAAACTGTCGATGCTGACTTTGATGGCTCTGTTCAAATCACTTTGGCTGACAAAGTCCGAGAGCCGCATACGGGCAAACGCCTCGGCTATCCGGATGATACTTTCCAAGTGACGCACCGTAATAGGAAATGATCCCGTGGAGATCGACTCCCGACGCAAGTCCGCGTACACTTTGGCCACTTTGTCCATGTCCATTTGCTGCAACTTGGGCGAAACTCTGGTGCGGGCAAAGTTGATGTATTTTGTGAGCATATCCTGGGGAATGGGCGAGATTTCTGACTCCTTTTGCCGGTTGCTGGCCGAGATTCTCTCGCGGCGCGTGCTTCCGTCTTCCATGTCGATGTCCTCGTTGTCGGCACCGTTTAAGATCTCCTCCTCGATCGAAGGATGAGAACGCATGTGTGAGTCAACCACAAAGGATGCTAATCTCTCATCTGCCTCCGGATTCACAATGTCTCGAACAACACACAAAATATCAAAACGGGACAAAATTGGCTCCGTCAAATTCACATTTTGCGACAAAGGAATCGTGGAGTTGTACTTACCTCCAATGGGGTTGGCCGCCGCAATGATCGAGCACCGTGCACGAAGAGAGGTGACGATTCCCGCTTTGGATATGGAAATCAGCTGCTGCTCCATGGCCTCGTGGATCGAAGTTCTGTCCTGGTCGTTCATTTTGTCAAACTCATCAATAAGACATGTGCCTTTGTCTGCAAGAACCAAAGCACCACCCTCCAACGTCCACTCTCGCGTTATTGGGTCTCTTCTGACCGATGCTGTAAGACCCACCGCAGAGGCACCTTGACCTGTGGCAAAAACGGCTCTGTTGGCGGTTTTTTCTGCGTACTTCAAAATCTGCGACTTGGCTGTTCCGGGGTCTCCTAGCAACAACACATTGATATCTCCACGGATCGAATGTTTTCCATTAATGTCTTTAGCCACACCTCCAAAGAGAGAGCAGGCGACGGCAGTCTTGATGTCTTTATGACCGTAGATCGATGGAGCCATGGATGAGATAATCTTGTCAATGATCCCTCTTTCACGTGAGAGTTTCCGGAACTCTTTTTCGTCCTCTTCGACCCATCCGGAACCATCTCCAGTTCCGTAGTCTCCTGCAGAGGAGGCAGATTTCCCCCCAGCTTCCTTTCTTTTGATGGAATTGGCCTCAATGATCGTTGCAAAAACAGGAAAGCCGTTCCGTGCATTTAGATGACCATCGTAGTTGTTTTTGTAAACACCCACTATCTCCACATCCTCACCAGGCTTTGCAGTATCCACCAAGTCCGACAAAAGAATGATTTCTCGGTGACGGGGCAATCTTCCTGCAGGCACAGATCCTGGTGCCTCTTGCAACGTTATTCTCTGGTAGTTTCGGTACAAAGTTTTCTCCGAGTTGAGCTTGAAGGGTCCTTTGGCGTGGCAGTTCGTACAGAAATTGATCTTGACTTCTGTATTTGCGTCCTGAATAAACGGGCCCAACACAACACCACACTTTAAGCAGTCAAACTTAACGTACTTCAACTGAGGGAAAACACCCGTCCGGCGAGTCACCACTCCAGACACTTTCACCAACTGATTAAGATTTTTCTCTCGAAGGTCTCTCAAGCTCAAAAGATTAGGGAACTCGGTGATTCGCACGTGAATTTCCTGGTGGATCTGCGAGTAGTTCGGGTAGTGCAATTCTGTTGCCTCCATGGCAACAATATCAAAAATTTTGAGCACTTCTGAAGGCGAAGATGCCAAGAACAACGCCAAGATGGCCTTCAGATCCGCCAAATGTGCATATGACACATCCAACGACTCCAGATTCACCTCACCCAACGTCCGGATCCGTGCACCGTAAACACTGCGGCCCTTTTCATCTGTGTACTCTAATAAGAAAGATTTGAGCTCTCTTGCAATGGAACGTGACACGGCAGGCTGCAAGATCCACTCGGTGATCGACGGCGCCTTCACGTCTGCCAACGACTCCAAAGATAATTCCTCGTGGAAAGGGTCAATGTCCACGTCGTCCATGAAGTCATCGTCATTTTCATCTTCGAACTGCCTCCTTCTCCGGCGCCGCTGAATTGGCATTCCGTACTCATTGACGTCGTCTGCGGCGTCATCGAATTCATCATCATTCAAAAACGCCTGATTCCGGCCTCGGCTGTCGGTTTTCTTACCACCCAAAATCTCATCTCGGCGGTCCAATTGAGCTTCCAAACGCCTCCGCGTAGCTGCGTCCATGGCTTCGTACTCTTCGTCGTCGATATTGCCGTCTCCAAGGTCGTAGTGGTCTTGTTCGGCATTTTCACGATAATCTCTGCCCATATTATCCATCAAGTCTTCACCGTCTTCGTCATCTGAAGGATTGAGGTCTGTGACATCATTGTAAATAATTTCTTCTTCCTCGTCGGCAAAAGGAATGGCGGGCGACGATGGGGGTAATTGCGGGCTGGACGCCAATGAATTGGGCGCCGAGTCCGACGATAGATTTTCTGGCTCTGCCTGTCTCTTGCGGGGGCTGGACATTCTATAAATTAATCTTCTATGGCAAGTGAGCTGTGATGTGTAGGAGAAAAGTTTGGGGTGACTTGTGAAATAAGGTGAAGATGAAGCCTGGTAAAAAAGACGCGATTACTATTCCATTTTGGGTTAATTACCCACCGCGTAGCTCACGTGATGAATCGAGTATTGCAAGTCGCACATTCGCAATCACGTGTTGCCCACGGCTACCAACTGCCATCCCCTGGCTGCAAAAGCCTGAGTGTCCTCTGACTCTGTGAAGTTAGTGCAAAATTCTCAGTCTTTCACTTTTACGGCCGAATTTATCATAGCCACTATTTGGGGATCGAAAACTGGAGTGGTCCGAGAACTTGCTCACGAGTATTTCTTTTAAGCGGACCCTCTCCTTTATACATTGAAACTCGTAGTCACAAACGTGGGGCCAAATCTCATGCAGGGATATGCAAAGCAAGGAACGGATATTGTTTTTAGGGTGTCACCAGGGTAACGGCCCTAATTCTGAAACTCGCCCCTTCAAATATGCATGCATCTGCACGCACGAAAACACAGGAGTTTCGAATAAATAAGGGGGATTCCTAACAATTGGGATGCTTCTAATGAATTTTAGTGCAATTCTGAAGAAAGAGAAAGAAAAACCTTTTGCGACGATTCTAAGGCATGGCTTCTATGGGAACTTATTTTTGTCTAAAAATTGGCAATTAAGGCTTGATAAGATCATACTTCAATATGTACGATGTTGTCACTGACATCCGAAGGTTGTGGGAGGTGTTTACACTGGATTAAAAAGTGAGTAAGAATAAGCTTAAGCACCACAATTGAACAGTTTACGCTTCATTGGAGCAGAGCGTGTAATGCTACTGTGCAGTCACCTCACGCGCTGTCTATTTAGTTTCAAATCAAGCGCTCCTATTGTATTGAATCAGATCGTGAATTCAAGATCATTACATTATCCCTACGTCAACGCTTTATCACTTCATAACTTCATAAATTCATCACTCCACTCCATCAATTTATCACTCCGTCAATTACTCCATCAATACATCACTCCGTCAAGATATCACTCCATCAATACATCACTCCATCAATACATCACTCCATCAATACATCACTCTACTTTATCACCTCATCACTTGGATAATTAATTATCAGCACTCATGGAACCTGTTCAGGAAGGTGTCACCGCTGAAGAGTATCTTGCAAAGCAAAGACAGCTAGAGCTAGAGGCCCGTGAAATCATGCCTTACGAGCCAGATACTTGTACTTATCCGAATTCACTTCGACAGCTTGTGTTCGCGTGCTTGACATGCCAAAATCAGGGTCTGTCCGTCGGCGTTTGCTATCTGTGTCTGATTCAGTGCCATTCTACGCATGAATTGGTGGAGCTATTTTCGAAACGCGGTTTCGTGTGTGACTGTGGAACAGAGCGAATGAAGGGCTCTGCGTGTTCAATTCGAGCAAGAAGCCAACTGAACCACGCAAGCCAAAATCCGGGCCGTGTCGATGGAAGTAATGGCCCGAGTAATCCTATTGCGGGAGTTAAAATGAGAACCGGATCTGGCAGCGAAGACAGCAGGCCCTGGATAAAGCTGAGCTTGGGGCTGGCCACCGATATTCCAAGCCTGGAAAACACGTATAACCAGAACTTTCAGGGTCGCTTTTGTGACTGTAAAATCCTCTACGACCCTGAGAAAGAGACCCAGACAATGCATCAATGTTTTTTTGGCGAGGCCTGTGGGGAAGATTGGTATCATGAAGGTTGCATTGTGCAGACCAGAACGGGGGATTCGGGGGTAATTGAAACAGAAGCAAGAGTAAAAGCAGATGATAGATCAAAAGATATGGTGATTGAAGCAGGGGAGGCGGTTGATAAATCAGAGGATGTGGGTGTGAAAGCAGAGGATGCACAAGATGATGAGATTAAAGCATTCAACTCGGACTCTGTAACAGATGAGGCTAATTCTGAGTCAGAGCTAGCCAAATGCTCGAAAGTGCAGGCGCTTTCACAAAAAGGCTTTTCGGAATTCATCTGTTGGAAATGTGTGGATATGTATTCCGGAGCATTTGAAGAACTATGCAGGTATCCAAATATTGGTGCCCGTTTAAATCATGAGACGGATGTGAAAGTGCAGGGTCAGAGTGTGGAACTGCAGCAGGCCGCGGGAGTGGAACCACCTCGAAAAAGAGCCAAGAAAGGAACGGCGCACTCCGTTTTCCTCCACCGGCAATTTCGGCCGCAGTTGGCAACGCTCAGTGATAGTCTTCCCGAGTCGTCTGCTTTGAAACGGCTTCTTCGCAACTACCCATTTTTCCACCAGGACGACCCTGTGTACGAACCCCCAGAGGATGATACGGCATCCAACGGATCTGAAGGTTCCCTCTACGACTTGGGGTCCAGCGCACTTCTGTCATTGCCTGTGCCGCAAGCACTCGAAGGGCTCCAAGCGTACGACACCATGAAGGAGAAACTCCGGGGCTTTTTCAAGGGTTTTGTGGATCAGAATAAAGTGGTGACAGAAAAGGAGGTGCGCGAGTTTTTTGGCAAAATGGAGGAGGAGAGGCAGAAGTAAGAATGACCTTGGCCACGGACATGGAGTAAGTGGACAATGTAATGTGATCTCCGACTGTTCCGATTATCTTCAATGCATGCGAATTGCAATGGTTGGAGTTTAATGATACCAATGATAATGCAGTGAATTGATGCAATGGTTCAGTGACGTAGACTGCAGTAGCCGTTTCGGTAAAATGTGGATACTGAATCAGACACAAACCAAAGACAAACCAAAGACACTCTAAATCAAAGACTCAAACCAAAGACTCAAACCAAAGACTCAAATAGTGGAGTTAAAGTTGAAATACATGACAAACAATTACAAGTCGCTAGCGTAGTCTATACACTAGCCAGTGGCTTGTATGCAGTCCCGGAACTATCCGGCCACCACTTGTTCAAACAGGGTATAACTCGGTGTGGAGGGCTAGCACATGGTAATCTGTCGGCCCCAAGAGTATCCTCTTTCGAAGCGTTTCTGATTTTTAGCATGTTGCTTGAGTTCTCAGCTTCTCTGGGCGCAGCCAGCCAGCTGCGAAAAGACCACATTTCAGAAAGCCATATCCTGAGCAAGAAAGCCACATCCCAAACATCAATATCTCCCAGGAGCCGTGCAATTCACATCCCAAACTTCAATATCTCCCAGGAGCCGTGCAATTCTTCATTTCTGCAACATTCAGAGGTATGCCATTGAGTGATACAGTTCCACGGCACTATTGTAACAAGTAAGTAGAGGGTGTATAGTAACACGTCCAGTAAAACTCTGTAACAAGTGAAACTATACATATAATGCTGTTAGTCTGTATTGTAGTCTGTATAGTTAGTCTGTATAGTTGTAGTAAGTGTTTGCAATGGGTACTCCGGTTTCATGACCAGATGAAACATCAGGATGGACCGATCACGGAACCCGAATTGATACCTTTGGGCTTTTATCCATTTTGAAACAAAAACCTCAAGCCGGCGCCCAAGTCGACACTGCCCAACTTCTAACAACACTTCATTCGGGTAGTTCCCGCATGCTGCGGGTTGGGCGGTCTCACTGCCGGCTGAACTCGTGGTTGTTTCGGCATAGTCCCTAATTCCAGGAGTTCATAACAACCCACTTACAAGTATCCATAGATCTATCATTAGTTCCTGACTTCAACTATAGAGGTATACTACTAATAAGTAAACTAATGAGTATTAATTGCTAACCACTAACACTAACTCCATCTACTATTACTGTTAATAATTATTTAATAAGATCCATAGAGGGATAGAGGGATAGAGGGATAGAGGGCCAACAAGTGTTCATTGATATTGTCATCTTGGTCCTCTTGCATACAGTCCGAAACCATAACCACCGCCCCATACTTTGTCTTGGTACATTTTTTTGGATTATATTCATTCTAGTTGATTAATACATAGCGCCGGCTAGAGAACCTTCTGACGTGGCAAGTAAAACCTTCAGAGGTGGTGAGATAGGAGTCCAAGTGCCAGACAGATTGGTGTGGTCACGTGCACACTGGCAGGTACGTTCTGGATCTGAAACTCTAATGACACAAGAAGACGGTTTTGGAGATTTTCCGGGCGGCGAGTCGAGCACAACGGCATATCTAACTCGGCCTATAACCTAGTGTACAAACTTCTGTACACTCCTCTGCAGAAGTACCAGACAAGAAGCTGACAAGCAAACGTTAAATTGATGAAAGCAAACGTTAAATTGATGAAAGCAAACGTTAAATTGATGAAAGCAAACGTTAAATTGATGAATGAGGGGTGGACAAAATTTGTAATAGGTAGATGGGAACATGCCTCAAGTGGCAAAAAGATTGCAGCACCACAATTTCACACATGGTCTCCCACTGCATTACTCACTGTGGCCCTAAGTGGCTTGACTAACGTTGATCGGACGGGAAACAGTATTTTCCACTTGGTATGGCCGCAACCGTAAGTATTTTTTACCACTCAATCATCTCAAATATTTCGGTCCCGCCCATGTAAAGAGTTCTGTTCACGATTCCAACTATATAGCGTGAATTTCGTATATACATAAGACTTAATCCTTCCTCTTCCGCTTCTCATCTAGCTTCGCGAACTCCTTGCTCCACAAGCCATTAACCTTCTCCGCATCCACATTGGGGAAAATAGCCTGGAAAACCTCCTCGTACCACAGCACCGGGATAAACGTAACTCCATCCTTGATCTCTTCCGAAATCTCCTCCAACTCGTTCTCGATGTCCTTGGGGAAAATGATGGTGTCGCATCCGTACCTCTTGGCCCCCAAGATCTTTTCTCTGAGTCCTCCCACCGCTGAAACCTTACCGGTAAGCGTGATTTCTCCGGTCATGGCAATGTTAGGAGGCAACGATTGGTTGAGAGCCAACGAAATCAACGACGACGTGAACGAAATTCCTGCAGATGGCCCGTCCTTTGGAATGGCTCCTTCTGGGCAATGTACGTGGATGTCGGCTGCCTCGAAGAAACGATTTTCTGGATAGTTCTTGACCATGAACTGCTTGGAAAACGAGTAAGCAATCGACGCCGATTCCTTCATCACGTCACGTAAATGGCCCGTGACCCGGATTCCTGCATGTCCCGTGCCCGACCCGATGGAGTTGGTCAAAATCGACTCAATGTACAACGCATCTCCATTTCCTGAGGAGTTGAACGAAAGTCCCGTGGCCACTCCCGGTGGTGGCACATCATAGACACGAGCACGTGTGTAGATCTCCGGCCCAACGTAGTCCTTCAACACACTGGGCGTGATTTCCAACTTAATATCCTCAGGGATCTCCGTGGGCTCCGTGACTTCCACCCCTTCACCAGATGCGGAGCTTTTAGTCTCCTGGGGCTTTTCGGTAGATGCAGGGCCCGCAGGCTCCCGAAGCTTTTTCACGCTGGCCGAAACCACTTCATCGTCCTTCACAATTTCTCCTGTAACATCCAAGACGTTCTGGTCCTTCTTTTCCTTAACGGCGTCTTCCTCTGTGGGGTTTCTTTCCTCGAGCATCTGTGCAATATTCAACGAAGCCTTGGAGAAGATACGTGTGATCAACTTTTTCAAGTTTCTCAAGCCGCTCTCTCGGCAGTACTTTTCAATCAACTTGAGGATAGCCTCGTCAGAGATCTTCACATGTCCCTCGTCCAACTTGGCCTTTTTCGCCGCTTGTGGGATCAAGTGCTGCGTGACAATCTTGGTCTTTTCGCTGTTGGTGTAACCCGAGACATCAATCACTTCCATCCTGTCTCTCAAGGGCCCTGGGATATTGCCCAAGTAGTTGGCTGTGCACACGAAGAGAACCTTGGAGAGATCCACCTTCACGTCAATGTAATTGTCCACAAACAGGTTATTTTGTTCGGGGTCCAAAATCTCCAAGAACGCCGAAGCCGCTCCACCGCTTTTGCTCATGTCAAGCTTGTCAATTTCATCGACCAAAATCAATGGGTTGGACGTCTTTGCTTGCTTCAAAGATGAGATGATGCGACCCGGAATCGACCCCACGTATGTTCTTCTGTGGCCCTTGACCTCATGCACATCCTGAATACCACCCATGGCAATCCGGACGTATCGCCTGTTCAAGGCCTCTGCGATCGACTTGGCAATCGATGTTTTCCCTGTACCTGGAGGGCCCACCAAACACAAAATCTTACCGTCGACTTTGCCCGAGATCTTCCCCATGGCAATGAACTCCAAAATACGGTCCTTAACGTCCTTGAGCCCGTAATGGTCTCTGTCCAAAATGGACTTGGCCAACTTGATGTTGAAGCGGTCCTTGGAGTAGATTCCCCACGGAATGGATGTCAACCAATCAAGGTATTTTTCGCTGACGGCAAGTTCGCTGGAGTGTTCCTGGCCACTTTCCAACTTACTTCTTTCGGCATTGTACGCCTCCATGGCCTCGTCCGTGAGCTTTAAGTGCTTGATTCTCTCGTCAAACTTACTGGCTTTCGAGCCCGAAGAATCGGGCCCTCCAATGTGCCTTTGCAAGCCCTTGATGTACTCCTTGATAAATTGCTTGTGCTGGGCCTCCTCTGCCTTGGAGGTGATTTCCAACGTGGTATCAATCAAGGTGTAGTATGATTTGAGTTCCACCTTAAACAACTCAAGCGCTTTCCTCAACCTCTCTTCGATATTGAGCTCTGCGATCAACTCCTGTATTTTCTCGGGAGGAGCCGCTGAAAGACCACCGATATAGTCAGCAAGCTGGGCTGGCGAGTTGAGAAGACTGATTCCACGCGTGGTGATGGTCTTCTTGTTAGGGATTTTGGTGTCAATCACCTCGAAGTACGCCTTCACCTGCGCAATGAGGAACTTCAATTCCGAGCTGTTGATGTCGTAGGGCTCGTCTTCACACCGGGTCACCTTGGCGTACGATATGCCAAACTCTTTCAAGTACGATGTGGGGAAGTCCTCTTCCTCCACGCCGGACGCCTTGGCGATTTGCTGGTCCTCGGGCGTTGTCAAGCTCTCCAAACGACACCTCTCCATGACACGGCCCAAAACACGCATATTTTCGCCATCCTCATAGGTCCTCAAAACAAAACAGTGCACACCCACTGCGTAAACGGACGATTGGTCGGTGATGATGTCAGTATCGGGCATCGAGGGATCGTTCATGAAGAAAAGGGCAAAGTGAGGTTCTCTGCGGCTGCAAATCTCCGTGATGGCCTTCTTCACCTTGGGATCCGAGATATTGATGCTGAATTCTCGCCCTGGAAGCTGCGGCCGGTCTTTCATGGCAATTGCCAATAATGGCGGGTACGCTCCTGTTTCCTGCACAACTGCCAAGGCCTCATCGTTTCCGTTTCCATCTCCTCCATTACCTCCTCCGTTGCCTCCATCTCCTCCATTTCCACTTGCGCCACCACTTAAAGAGGCTCCTCCCGAAGACATTGATGTGGTCTCAGCTGGACCCAGAGATTCTGGGCTTTTCTTATGAGTCCGGCTCTTTCCGGGCTTTTCCTTGACCAGATCCTTACTTATTTCTGATTTCTCTGACTTGTCACTTTTATCACTCTTTTCAGTCTTATCGCTCTTTGCTTCTTCCTTGGCTCGTGTCTTCTTCTCTTCCTTTGGTGCCTTCTTTTCGTCCTTTCCTCCGGATTCGGTTTTGCCATCCTCGCCCTGTTTGCCATCCTTACCCTTCATGGTTAGAATGGAGGCATCTTTCGCCAGAATTTTGCCGCCCAAACTCGTGGTTTTCTCACACAAGCTACTGGAGACCGGCGGTACCCACAGGGAGGGCCTGGAGGGCCTGAAATCAAAGAACTGAAACTTGTCCACGTCGTTGCCATTGGCCAGCGACGCCGCCCGAGCTGCGCTGTGCAATACCGAGGCCCCGGGCGCTGCACGCAACCTGGACATACCTCGTTTGATGAGGTTTCTCCTTAACATAGCTGTCGGCATGTGGAGGCGTGTTTGCTGATGATATATAGAGAAATGGGTGGTGCTACATCATGGCGGCGGATTTAGTATAAGCGTGGCGCGACACCCGTACACACACCCGTACACCAAACACACCCGTTTCAGAATAAGGTTGGTGCCAATGATGGCGGAGTATTTTGGTGTCTGGAAGAAATAGTGTTATTTTGTATCTAGTGGTGAGTAGTGGTGAGTGGTATGGAATGCCCAACAAAAGTTGGTCTGGATCATATGTCTGGGAGTCATCTAGATCAGCGATTGTCTGCACAGACGGCTTTGCATGTCTAGATCTTGAAAACGTGCCTTTTCTTCGTGGCCTTTTCGGTCCGTTGCTCTTGTGCTCTCTTGAGTGGCCTTGTAGGTGACACCAAATCGTCCTTAAAGTTGTCGTCCTCGTAGTAATCCAAAGAGTTTGGGTCTGCATCTTCATCGTTGATTTTGCTCTGCAGCTCCACTAGAATCTTGGACGCTTCGGAGGAAAAGAGCCGGATACGTTTCTTGGTGCTTCTTTTGGGCTTCTCCTGGGGGTTTTCCCGTCGGTTTTCCTGTGAGTGTTCCTTGGCATCCTTTCCAGAGTTGGCGTCATTGTCAAAAGTGCCGTTGGCACTTTGAAACATATCCTCTGGCTCTGAAAATGAGACATCTTTTGGTTTTAGACCCTCGTCACGGGCAGCTTCTCCTCCATGCGAGCGTGCAATAGCCAAGTCCAAATTCGAAGACTCGGCATTGATATCGTTTGCCTCGATGCCATCTGTGGGGCCTGCACCCACAGTTTCCGAGTTCTCGCCTCGCAGATCCAGGAGCCTCATGAGTTTCCGGTTCAAATTGCCCAGGCGTGCGTCGTCTAGGCTCACCGTCCTTCCGTTTTGGGCCTTGTTCGGCGTTGTTTCTGCGCTTGAATTGTTGGGGGAAAAGACCTCTCCATCTCTGGATTTTCCCCTGGAGAGCTTGAGCGATGCTTGGGACGCTATAGAGCTGTTAATTCCGGAAACGGAAAACGAGTTGCCTTTTCCAGTCTTTTCCCCGAAAGGGGACGGGAAATTAAAAGCTGTTGACGTTCGAGCGGGAGAGAAAAACGACGAGTTGCTGAACTTTCCCGAACTCGACGGCGACGAAGGGAACGCCGCAGTCAAGTTTTTTTTGCTACTTTTCGTCGGTTCCACACGGCTTTGCGATTCCAACTGGCTCTGCAAACGACCTATAAGCTGCTTGAAGCCGTCAATTTTGGCCTCGTGAACCTGATCTTTGGTGGCAAGCTGCAGCTTCAACGCCGCAATCCGCCTTTCATAGTCAAGTGCTTTTCTTTGCAAGTCTGTGTGGTCAGTTGCTTCCTCGAGCGTGTTCAGAATGTTTTCGGGGTTCTTGTCCTTTTGGTTTGTCCGAGAAAATGTCTTTGCCCGTATTATTGCTAGACGAACAAGCGATTTCCGAGTGTTGTCCAAGAACTCCAACTCTCGTAGTTTGTGCAGGTGATCTGTGGATTGGAGCATGGCCGACAATGGATACGTTATGGTAATTTCGAGTCGATAGGGATTCTGTTTTGGAATATGCTGGTGTAATTTAGAATTGGACTGTTCTTTGATAGATATGCTCAAGTATGAATCTATGAAACTCAAATATGAATTTATGAGACTCAAGTATGAAGTCTCGGTTAATCTCAAGTATAGCCTTGGTAAATCTCAGGTCAGAAGCCTCTAAAAACTCACTTTCCAGATGCTCTGTGTAAACTCACTGGCCTCTTTGAATATTAACTTTACCGAAGCCCGGTAAACACTCCCTGAAACCTCTTCGAAACCTCTACCAAGGCCCTAGTCAATCGATCAATGCTTTGTGTGAGCTGCGTGCGTGTTGATATGAAGATGGACTGCATAGAGGCCGAGATTTCAAAATACCTCGATTATACGCAGACGCGATTATTGAGTCTCTTGATGGACTAGAGCCCTGAGCTTTTGGCACTCTTTATAATGGTCAACTATGAAAAATTGTGATCGCGGGTTCAGTGAATCGTAGATTGTTGGTGATCCTTTTTGACATTTATTTGTAGCAGCATTTGTTTCATAGTTTCATAGTTTCTGTTAGATTCTTGATAACGTTTAGTACTTTGGAATTCGGGGGTCTAACAGTTTCATAGTTTCATAAGTTGTCTTGGTTATAATTGATGAGTCACACTTGTCTTGGTCTCATTAGCTGCCTTAGTCGTATTAGTCGTCTTAACTTCCATTATTGTCATCAGTGTCTGTCATCAGTGTCTGTCATCAGTGTCTGTCATTAGTGTCTGTCATTAGTGTCTGTCATTAGTGTCTGTCATTAGTGTCTGTCATTAGTGCCCCTGTCATTAGTTGACGTTAGTTTCATTAGTTTTATATTTTCCATTAAATAGTCATGTGCTGATTTTGGTTTCATTGGTTCATTGATTTCATGAGCTTCTTAACAGTTGTTTTAGTCATCAGTTTTAGTCATCAGTTTTAGTCATCAGTTTTAGTCATCAGTTTTAGTCATCAGTTTTAGTCATCAGTTTTTAATCATCAGTTTTAATCATCAGTTTTTAGTCATCAGTTTTTAGTCATCAGTATCTTGGTCATCAGTTGTTTTCGTCACATTAGTCACATTGGTTCCTTGATTTCATGAATAGTCATTATTAGCATTTTGTGTTTGTCATCAGTAGTACTATTCATTAGCAGTCATCAGTCTTCACTATTGTTGTCGTCAATGTGTTATTTCTCCTTACGTCACTTAGCAATCATTAGTTTGCTTGTCATAGTTGTCATGTTCATTGAGCCTATCCAGATCCTCAGTCGTCCATAAGCATGCACTTGGATCCCTTGAATATTCACTATCAATAACTATTCATCGTCATTATCAGTCACTAATGATTGTCCTGATATCGAGGGCTGCAACTTATACGCTTCGTGGATGCCTTTTATTGGTACCTTTCTCTACTTCACAATACCTCAATACTTAAAAACCAATTTGAACGAGCGGCGAGGGCCCCTTTTATACTATTCTTGCGGAGCATGCATCGCACCTGAAACAGATTTGCAGCCCAGGCCGCATCGGCCCCATCCTCTCCTGCACACGCGCCGCTGCCATCATGGCCCGCATCAACTCCCCTTCCAGCACCATGGTCCACACTTCGAACCTGTTCCTCAGCCACAGGGCGAGTGTTCACGATGCAACGGCAGAGGCGCTCACAAGCAACGCCACCGTAAACCACAACCTTGTGTTCGACTCGCCGCGCCACCGCTTGGCGCTCCTTCCCTATCGGGCAGTGTACCTCGACCCCTCAGCGCCCGACTACAACGATGTTCTCATGCACGAGGGAGACACCTTGGCGGCGGACGAGATCTTGGGCATGCGGCGGCCGCTGACGTTGAAGATTCCGTTGAAAACACGGGCGGAATTCGAGCGGGACCCGCAACTGCACGGCTCGCTCCCGCTGCTGGCGCTTCTCCGGGCGCTACATTACTATGCGTCGACGTATAACATCCGAGAGGCGACTTTGGACGAGACGGCGTTGCTAGCGTTTGGATCTGCGGTGGAGCTGTGGGCGGACGAGATGATTGAGGCTCACGAGAGCGTTTTTTTGGCGGAAAAGGACGGCTTGGACCCCGCCAAGTATGCGCCTGCAGATTCGGACGAGTCGGATCTCGAGCCGGGTGAAGAAATGGCCATAGTCTGTCCGCCTGCTGTTTTGGACTTGGAGCTTCTGGAAAGTGATACATGCAGTGAAGTACAAAGCGCCAAGAGAAGAAGGTTGGGCGAGAAAAATGCTAGTGGGAGTGAAGGTGCTAGAGAAAGTGGAAGTGAAGGTGAAAGTGAAAGTGAAAGTGAATGTGCTAGTAAAGGTGCTAGTAAAGGTGCTAGTGAAGGTGCTAGTGAAAGTGAAGGTGGAGGCGAAAGTGAAACTAGAAGTGGAAACGCAAGAACTGATAATGAGAAACAACTGGACATGGAAGTGTAATCAGAGATTAAAAGGGACCTTCTTCCACATAGAGGATGTGGAAGTGAGAGTGTCAGTGGAAGCGAGGTGATGGTGAAAGCGACGCATAATCAAACTGTCTTTGATCTTTTCCTTTTCCACCCTGTTCTCTGGCGTGATTACCAGTTTGCATGAACAGCTTGGACAGGACAAACAGCGCACAGTTCATAGCAGGTCAGCATGAATAATAGCATCATGAAGAAACAGCAGCATTAATAATTCATAACACATCTTGAACCGTACATCATACTTACCTGGCCATCTAATCGATGTATGATTGTTTTCGTTGAGCCACAATCTTTTCAAAATATGAGCTTATTGGGTCCAGACCAGCACGAGAATCTAATGCAGAATAACACCTCTTCTAAGATTATTAGTTCCAAAAGGACCAACAAAGTTTGTTTGTCTCATGAGTTCTTTTTCCACATCATGATCAAAATCTCCAGCGAAGCTCCTGAAGACATAAGAACCTCTTTCAACTCTTTCACATTCAATCAATCTGAAATCTAGTGGTTATAATCCGTAGTACTCGGTGAGTAGAATACCAGGTTCGAACAGTCCGAGATAGTCATTTCCAGCTCCAGCGACCGTGGTGACAAGTATTTTCCAGGAATTACAATATCTGATCTAGCAGTTCTGCAAAACTGTCTCCTGGGAACGGCATACAAAGAAAGTTAGGCTGCTGAGATTTTTGTCCATTACTGTCCAGTGTCCAGTGTCCAGTGTCCAGTGTCCAGTGTCCAGTGTCCAGACCAGACCAGACCAGACCAGACCAGACCAGACCAGACCAAACCAATCCATTGGCTTCGATTACACAGTAGATCGTATTTGAATTCTTGCTGTATTATAAATTTATTCTCGTGACAAGCGCGAACCCCAGCTTTATAGGCGTGGGGTGTCATGGCTGCAAAAGATGAAACATTGCTTGCATGAATCGCGAATATATAAGACCGCCTGCTTTCCCTGAGGATCATCTGCTCATTTATATATTACACGTTCTCTTTTTCAGGTACGGCTGTTCATGCTTCAAAACGTTGGTTTGTAACCTTTCAACTTATGCCTTTTCAAATGTCATGGAATGACGAACAATGATCGATTGAGTATGCATCGGAATTCGTCCAGTACAGGTCAGTACAGGTCAGTACAGGTAGTCCATGTCCAAATCATTCCAGTATCCAGTTGCCACTGCCCACCTACATTTCCATGAGATTGAATTAAATCAAGCCAAACCATAACTGCAGGTCTGGCAAAGTGTTACTTAACCGATCTTGATTGTACATTCTATACCTGTCTTTAGATATGCCCTTAGCATCTATATCACTCAGTGGCGTCGGCACTCTTCCCACTCTCGGCTTCGGCGCTCTTTACCTCGGCATCGGCGCTCTCTACCTCGGCATCAGCGCTCTTCAGCTCCCTCTCGGCCTCCTCCCGTTTCCTGGCCTCCACCTTCATTTGGTAAATCTTTTCCTTTCCATCGTCGTCAGCGCTCGTTTCAATGTCGTAGAGACGCATCAACAATTCCTGCGTGTCATGCTTATTGACCATCAAGTTGACGTTGTTCCGACCCTTCCATACAGGTAAAAACACGTCCTCCAAGTCGCCGCCTCTCTCCACAGTTAGGAACACACAGCCCTCGTCCATGGCCTGCAACTTCAGAATGAACTCAGGGTCCAAGCCCGACTCACCAAGCTGGCTGATGGGCGGGAACGCGTCCTGGAGAAGCGTCTTCAACATGTCCATATTGGTGGTGAGCTTGCGTGCCGGACCCAAGTATGGCTTCAAGATCGACATGGCCTCGTTCTGTGCCCTCCATGGACACATGCCGTTGTCGTTACGCTGGGCGGAGAAGATCTTGATTCCGGCATGGATCAACTTGAGCTTCTGCGCCTCGATCTTCAAGATCTCCGCGATGGCTGGGTGCACATGGTAGATCAGACGGCATGCTTCGCCCGTGGCATTTCTGACGAGTTGTGTTCCACGGGGGAACTTGTCATTCACGTCATAGAACTCCCAGCACTTTTGCAACTGAGGGTTCTGGGGGTCTAAGAAGATGAACGGCTCTTCATTGGCAGTGCGGACCTTTTTGCTTTTGGCCACGAACGGCTTCTGGAAGTCTTCGTTCTCGATCTTCTGTTTCTTCTTGTCGGGCTCGTCGGTTTCTTCGGATTCCTTTCGAGATTCCTTATCAGAGTCCTTCTCGGATTCCTTCTCGGACTCCTTCTCTTCTCCAGTCTTCTTCTCTGTCTCGGCCTTTCTCAAAACCGTGATAAAGAACCCACCCGTGTTCTGCAAGTGTGGGTACACCCTCACACAGCGCTCCAAATGGAACTTGGCGGCCTCGTCTTGGGTCGGAGGAAATACCAGCGCATGGACCTTTTCCTCTGGAGCAGTGCGTTCCTGCATATCCTTGCCATAGACCTTCCACAGCGAAATGCCGGGTCTTCTGACCAACTCGGGCAACTCATCTGAGACGTCCACGGTCTCCACGCCCGGAAACCGCCGGAGCGCCTCGGCCACCACGGCTTCGTTCTCCACCGGCAGCATCAGGCACGTGGAGTATACCAAGCGCCCGCCCTCCTTCAACAAATGCAATCCACGCACCAAGATGTTGACCTGGAGAGGGTGCAAGCCCAAGGCGTCGCCCACAGTGAAGTCCTTCCACACGTTGATGTTCTTGCGCATGGTTCCGTCTCCCGAACAGGGCACATCACACAAGATGCGGTCGAAGCGGACATGTGGCTGGCCCGGACGCAATTGGATGCGGGGAAACAATTGTGCGTCGTGGTTGACCACCAACAAATTGGGGCTGTTCAAGCGCTTCACCTGGTGCACCAACATGTGCAGGCGCTTGTAGTCGGCATCGTTGGCTATCACGAACCCAGACGGCTCCGGGTCGTTAAAGTGTAGTGCCTCCACCAACTGGGCAGTTTTCAGCCCGGGTGCTGCACACATGTCCAATACCTTGTGGTGCGGCTGCACATCCATCAACAAGGGCGGGATCATGGAGACGGCCTCCTGACGCAGGATGTTGCCAACGGTGGTTTCCAAAACAAGGAACCGCTGCGTCTTGGAGAAACGGGCGTTTTTGCGGATCACCGATTTGGGCACGTCCATCTGCCAGCCAAACCCGTTGGGCACGAACGCTATGTTCTTGGGCGCCAATTTCAAGCCCTCATGCTCTGCGTGCTGCAATTTGGCCACGTGTTCGTTGATGAACTTGGTGTTGACCTCGCCTGCATGCTTCTTCAGCCCCGTGACCCGGAACGTTAAGGGCAAATCCGTCTGGCAGTGGCGCTTGAAGGTGTCCCATTCTGCGCTTGGGATGATGCCCAACGACTTGTAGTAGGCCTCCCATTTTTCGTTTTCACGCAGCACCTCCGTCCAGCCGCGGTTGTCGGAGACACCCTTGCCGTTTTTGGGCGTGAACCCTTTGCCGGTTCTGTGGTTTCGTTTTCCCATTGAGCTGATTCTGGAGATGGGAAGAATTCGTAGCATGGGTTTTTCTTCGCGTGCCTTTGTGCCGGATCTCCATCTCATCTGGGACTGCACATACCCCACCATATCTCTTCTGCATGTGTCATGCCGGGCTATGGCAACGAGAGCGACTCCGTTGTGCCTGTGTTAGACCAAACCACTGCCCTGACCATCACAACACATCACGTGACAATGGAACTCGTGCACATAGTCACGTGACAAGCACCCTCACCTCGCGTCACTCTTGGTCTGATCGTTAAGTATTAGACAGGCAGACTGTGTAACATGAACTTAGTATACATGTATGGCAGACAGAGCGGAGTCACGTGATAGGCCCATCGGCGGGTCACCGAGTCGAAGTATTTTGAACTATGCAAGGCCTTGCGTCTAAATCATCCATTCTACAGCAGGGTGCAACGGTGTGTATCTGGTGAAACGGTAAAATCACGTGACCAACCGTTCTATATGCAGGTACAGACCCTCCACCACAGACGACTAGGTTGGCTCTCACCAAATATCCAGTAGTCGCCAAAGAATAGGGCATACAGAATTTGGTGCTCCTGGTTTTTCCAGCAGTATAAATGTATAGGAGCAGGCCCGAGAGATCACGTGATATGGCCAGTCAATAGATCCTTCCAGCCCACACTTGGGGCGCAAAGCCTCCAGTAGTCTTGTCTTTAGCTAGTCTTGTCTTTGCCATATGTGGGTCCATAAGAACCTAAAACGTTTCCAACGTTTGTGGAAGACTAAGTCAATAAGTCGGCGTCGGACCAAAGAGTATCCACGTGACACAAGGCACGTGACCAGCACGTGACAACACCTCCTCGCATCGGTGCACGGACCTCGGCACTAGACGCCATGATCGGCCTCCAGGGCACCCGAAAAAAGGCCCTTGGCTTTGTATGTATACCAGCAAAGCGAACCAGGTGTGCAGATTGGTCACGTGAAAAGATGCCGGCGTTGTCGTCACTCAGGCCATCGTCAAAAGTGTGATTCTCAGCTATAGATTTCCACGGGTTCAGTAACCGCCTTGAACGGACTCTCGAGTGTTAATGCACAGCGGGTAGTCCCGGCGTAGAATCAGGAACTATAAGCATTCAGAAACCATACTTTTTAAGAGTTTTTAGCTTTATTGGACTTTTTAAGAGTTTTTAGCTTTATTGAACTTTTTAAGAGTTTTTAGCTTGTTTGGGACTGTTAAGCTTATGGAACTATTGACCAAAGACGCTTAAGCTGTTTTGAACTAAAAGCCAATTCAGGCCCATTATTTCTATGGTTCATTATTTCTATGTTCATTATGTCCATCAGGTCAAGTGAAGGCAGTTGGGATTAATGATACCAAATCAGTCACAGACAAATGGAAAGGACTGTCCAAATAGCTTATACACCCAGGTTTATGAGTGGTTAAGTGTTGAGCCATGTTAGTCTCAGATTCAGTCTGTTAACTACAGTTTCTCTGTTATAACTACAGTTTCTCTGTTATAACTACAGCTTCAGTGTGTTATAACTACGTTTCAGTCTGTTAACTACAGTTTCAGTGTGTTATAACTACGTTTCAGTCTGTTAACTACAGTTTCAGCTGTTATTACAGTTTCAGTCTGTTATAGCTACAGTTTCAGTCTGTTAACTACAGTTTCAGTCTGTTAACTACAGTTTCAGTCTGTTAACTACAGTTTCAGTCTGTTAACTACAGTTTCAGTCTGTTGAAACTACGTTTCAGTCTGTTGAAACTACACTCATCGACAGTCTAATCACACATTTCAGTCACTCGTCACATGACGGTGTGAGACACAGGCTATGCACATGGCATTCTGATGGTACTTTCACATGACATCTGACACTGGCGGAAAGACTCGGCATTTCCTTGACTAGTCATACAATTACTAACCACAGTTCGCGATCCTGGCGGTCTTTTACCGGTATGCATTCTCCGAGACGACCGTGCAGAGAGCCATAACGTCAGTCTCGGCGGCGTGGCTCCGTATTGAACACGGCACGCTACTCACGTGTTTGTTTATTGCCAATGCAGTAAAATGGGCCGTGTTTGGCCGCTTGAGCGATGACGAGCTCCTCATTCTACGACAAAAAACAGGCTACACGGCGTGGGAGTTCTGTGCAGGCTTCTTGGTTTTCTGGAGCTCCACCGACATCGACGTGGGCAGTGAAGCCATCAAGTATGCCGGCTTGTTCCTGTGTGTTCTCCTCGTCAAGTCGTTTCGGTACTTGGTGGCCCACCGTGTGGAGCAGGTCAGAGGGCTCGAGTATAGAGACTGGCACGGGAAAGCCCGCCTCCGAAACCCGTACCTCCGTTTGGCGCTTGGCATGGCGCTTGTCAACCTTGTGGATGTTCTTCTCATCTATAAGTACCTCTATGGCGTTATTTGGCACCGGTACCTCCACCATAACGTGTTGATTTCCCTTTTTGGATATGAACTCTTGACCCATTACCCCTCCACACTTTCCACCAGCGTGCAGTTGGCGTTGAATTTGTACGAGGCGTTTGCATATCAGAAGGTGAAGTGCCCACTTTGGAAGTCCAGAAAGACCCGCATCCTCTTCGTGGCCGATTTCTTGTTGCACTTGCTCAAGTTCTCCATGTCCTGCATATTCTCCATCCTCTTCTTGTACTACTATACAGTGCCGTTTCACATGGTGCCGTCGTACTACACGAATTTCAAGACTACTGTGGATAAGGCGCGACTGCTCCTTGAATTCTTGAAGGGAGAATTGCTCCTTCGCCGTCTCCAGGCGCCCGATGCCGTGCCGCACGTGACTTGCATCATCTGCTACGAGAACTTGGACGAGACTCACTTGGACAACATGCGCTCTGTGCGGGCATGTGGCCATGTATTCCATTACGAATGTCTCAAGATGTGGCTCGAGTACTCGGCCACATGTCCGACTTGCCGGCGCCCAGTCTAGCTGTGCCCATGGAAACCCGTGCACCACGCATCCAGACATCCGTTGTCATTTCTACAAATGCGGAGTCCGCTGGGGAGGTTGCAGATTTTAGATCATTTGAAAGAGTTCATCTCTTGTCAATATTCGGAGAGAATTGCTTAACTGATGACTTAAGGAATTAAGTGCCTAGTTGGGAGAATCTCGGTGGGTTGCCGAGCGACTCTGAATCTCCCATATATTACAAAAAGGGCCAATAAATTATTGGTCATGAGCCTGAGCCCAAAAGGCAATGGCCGAGACCGCATATGAATCAGTTCTACTCTCTGGTAGCATCGAGAGATCCACACAATTTAGACTATGAGTGAGTAGAAAAATACTCGTAGTCAATACCCGGACCCACCTGGAGTAACTTCCCTTGGGATGGACGTCAGCAAACAAAATCGGGAACTTGTATATAGACACCATGGCAGACTCCACGTGAAAATTCACCAGATTAATCATCGGTGGGTAACCTGGAGTCAGGAAAAGTCATGGCTTTGGGATCGGGTCCGAGCGAGCCGTCGAACGGCCATAACACGACCATTGCTCAAAGGGCCAATTCGTGCACGGTGCACTTGTACTCTGAAGCTGGTGGCTTGAGATTGTCAGTCCATCGGATTCGCACCTTGTGCAAGTGAACCGGATTTGGGAGATACTGCACACAAGCAGAGGTAGGTTCGCCGGTGCATTCCGGGAAAGATCACATGGGCATACCAGCGCAGGCTGTGGATCAGAGCAGGCTGTGGATCAGTGCAGGCTATGGATCAGAGCAGGCTGTGGATCAGAGCAGGCTATGGATCAGAGCAGGCTGTGGATCAGAGCAGGCTGTGGATCAGAGCAGGCTGTGGCAGGCTGTGGATCTCACGGACAGATGTGGAAGAATGGTCACACGCTAAGCAGCACGTGCACAAGGCTAGTAATAGTCGCGGTTGAGAGGGTCGATTTCCGCAGTGGGCTCGGAGATGAGATTCGAGTCCTTCTTCTCTTCGTCGTTGGCATCATGTATAAACTCCTCGTACTGGTACTCGGAGTTGGCGTGTTTGTCCAACGGTATGGTTGTATGCATGTTGAGATCGTGGCGGCCTGCATCCTGGTCCAAGTCGGCGGCGGCGGCGTTGTAGTTGCCGAAATACGGCGACGGCAACTCCTTCGTCGGCGACACATAGGGCTCCGCAAGCGACTCGCGCGACACGCTGTCGTAGATATGCGGCTGCGGCTCGTCGGATACAATATCGGAAACCACGTCGGAAGCCACGTCGTCCTCCAACTTGGGGCGCTTGTTTTTCTTGACGTTGCGGGTCTCGCCGCGCTCCTGCTTCAACGCCTGCTGCTCCCGGTACTTGGCCAAGTAGATCTTCAACACCTCCGCGTAGTTCTCAAACCCCAAGTCATGCAACGAAAACAACACGTCTTCTCCGTTGATGGTCTTTCTCTTTTCCCGAATACACTTATCGCTGGCTTCGCTCGTGATGAACGATATGAACTCCGACACACACTCCTGCATGCACTCCTTGGCGTCTTTGCTGACCTTTGCTGCCGGGGGGAGGGTGTTTTTCATGAGGCGGGCCACGTTAGCAATGGGCAACCATCGGTCCTGCTCACGGAGCTCCATATCGGGGTTCCCCACCACGTTGTGGTTGCCGTCGTCTTTTCCGATGGGGAGATAGCTCATGACAAGGTGGAGGAATGTGCTAGGAATATGAAAAGGCGTGAGGATGCAGGTTTGGTTCTGCGTTGCACGGGACCTGGCTTTTCCGGAGACGGCTGGGCACCTGAGTTTAGGCTTGAAGAAATATTGTGCTCACAGTGGCGTGCGTGATGAGATGGCCGAGCTTGGTATTAGTGGGGTGCTCATTGGTGCCATTGAAGATGTGAAGGTGGGTCGCGCGGGTGTACGGGTGCACCTCCGGAGGATCTCGCTTCTACAGAATGGGCAGTGCCATCGGCACACTTTGATCTGGGTGTCGTGATCTGGAGACTAGAATTGACAATACCAGTGTAGGTATTTCTACATATTGGAACATATTTCTACATATTGGAACATATTTCTACATATTGGAACATATTTTGGGTACATGGTGATATTAGCAAATTGGGCCACATAAGCTTTTTCTGAACATATTACACTGAACTTCTAAGTCGCGTCTGACTCAGACTATCTACCTATCAGACTATCAGACTATCAGACTATCAGACTATCAGACTATCTGAACATCAGACTATCTACCTATCAGACTATTTGACTATCTGAATATCAGACTATCTACTTATCTGACTATTTGACTATCAGACTATTTGACTATCAGACTATCAGACTATCAGACTATTTGACTATTTGACTATCAGACTATCCACCTATCTGACTATTTGACTATCAGACTATTTGAATATCAGACTATCTGACTATCAGACTATTTGACTATTTGACTATCAGACTATCAGACTATTTGACTATTTGACTATCAGACTATCTACCTATCAGACTATTTGACTATCAGACTATCAGACTATTTGACTATTTGACTATCAGACTATCAGACTATTTGACTATTTGACTATCAGACTATCTACCTATCAGACTATTTGACTATCAGACTATCAGACTATTTGACTATTTGACTATCAGACTATCAGACTATTTGACTATTTGACTATCAGACTATCTACCTATCAGACTATTTGACTATCAGACTATCAGACTATTTGACTATTTGACTATCAGACTATCAGACTATTTGACTATTTGACTATCAGACTATCTACCTATCAGACTATTTGACTATCAGACTATCAGACTATTTGACTATTTGACTATCAGACTATCAGACTATTTGACTATTTGACTATCAGACTATCTACCTATCAGACTATTTGACTATCAGACTATCAGACTATTTGACTATTTGACTATCAGACTATCAGACTATTTGACTATTTGACTATCAGACTATCTACCTATCAGACTATTTGACTATCAGACTATCAGACTATCAGACTATCAGACTATCAGACTATCTACCTATCAGACTATCAGACTCTGACTATCAGACTATCTACCTGTCAGACTATCTAAACTTGAAACTATGTCGGCGTTCTACCTCATCTTTTCCCAGATGGTCACCAAACTAGTGACGTTTGCCATGAACCAGGTGCTTCTCCGAAACATGTCGCCGCAGATCTTCGGCATGATGGCCTATTTCGACTTTGTGCTCGGCTCCATCCTCTTTTTCAGCAGGGAGGCTCAGCGCATCTCCAACCAGAGGGTCGTGCGTGGTCCGCAGGCAGTGGCGACGGTCGTCAACTTCCTGTACATCCCGCTAGTGTTGGCGTTGCCCGTGACGGCGGTGGTTTGGTGCTTGCAGCGGAACTCAGACGTCTTCCTCAACATCGTTCTGCAGGCGGAGACCCTCCCCACGGCGCTTCCCGTTTTGGCGGCGCTGGTGGTGGTGGAGCTTCTCTCCGAGCCGTTTTTTGCCGTCAACCAGTACAACCTCGGCTTCCGCGTGCGGTCCAAGGTGGAGTCGTCGGCTGTGCTTGCCAAATGCGGTGTTTTTTTGGGCGGCTTCTTGCTCTTGAAGCGCAAAACCGCCTCAAACACCAACACCATGGGCGCTGCCCTCTTGGCGTACTCGGTGGGCCAATTGGCGTACTCCGCCACGCTATGTGCAGGATACACCCTTCACTTCCGGCGGTTGCCCACGCCACCAGGGCTCCAGAGTTCCGTTGACTCGGGCGATACCAAAGAGACGGCTGAAAAGGTAGCGGTGTCTAAAGAGGAAAGAAGAGGGTCTCATTTCTTGGACTGTGGCCTTTTAACCATCTGGAAAACACTCTTTATCCAGATGATCTTCAAACACCTTTTAACCGAGGGTGACACGCTCATTTTGAGCTCGCTCTTTTCCATTTCCCAGCAGGGAATTTATTCGGTGATAGCCAACTACGGGTCTATCATAGCACGGCTTCTATTCCAGCCAATCGAGGAGTCGGTGAGAATCGTGACTGCAGCCAAATTGGGCCAAAACGACCGCAGCGGCAGCATCTCCAATATGGAAAACCACCTTGTCTTCTACTGGAACTTGTCGCTTTTGATCGTCTTGGGAGGTTACACCAACGGCGCCTTCATGCTCCGGGTGCTTATAGGCAGGAACGCCCACTGGACGCAGTCGCCTGTATTCGACCACTTCTCCCAGTACATGGTGTACCTTCCATTCATGGCGTTCAACGGGGTTTTGGAGGCCTTCTACAGCTCCGCGTCGAGCCAGGCGCAAATGAGCCGCTTCTCGCTCTTTCTTTCCGTTTCCAGCGGCGTCTATTTTGCGCTTTTGGTGCTCTTCATCAGCAAATGGCACTTGGGCATCTTGGGCCTTATTTTGTGCAATGTTTTGAACATGTGCCTGAGGATCGTGTACTGTGGGTATTTTTTGTGGAGCTTTAGCGGGCGGAAATGGCCAACGGGTGCATCGCAAGCCGTACTTGTTCCTCTAGGCCTATTTGCGGGATCATTTTCGGCGCAGCAATGGCTTTTCACCGGGAAAACCAAAACCTTTGGTGAATTTGTGGTCAGCGTTGGAATCTGCGGCGTTGTATTGGTGTTGATGCTTTTTAACGAGAAAAACAGACTCAAAAGGGTGTTATCCAAGAGCAGGAAGAAGACTGAATAAATTATAATAAACAGTAAGCAATGACCTA
Organism: Metschnikowia colocasiae; assembly: GCA_002370175.1. Taxonomy (NCBI): domain Eukaryota; kingdom Fungi; phylum Ascomycota; class Pichiomycetes; order Serinales; family Metschnikowiaceae; genus Metschnikowia; species Metschnikowia colocasiae. The sequence continues at coordinate 45,893 of NKZV01001187.1, read as the reverse complement.
GTGTAATGGAAAAAAATATCCATGGTTGCAAAAAGTCTGGAGTCACAACGCCAGGTCCAGAACAACCTATACCAAAGCCAAAGAATGTGCCATCCGCTTCGCCTCCACCACGGGTAGCAAACTGTGCTGAATTGCTTCCCTCCAGTGATGGTGCTACTCATTGCTGAGGGGTGAAATGCTGACTACTCAAGCACTCAAACCCTCGACCGCGGGGATCGAACCGGACACGTTCGTTTGTAGTATACATTGCAAAAGACACAAGCAGCGCGCTTCTGCCATACGCCATCACAGCAAAAAATCGCGAATTTTACAGGGCCATACTAGAAATACTGTGAGCGTTTGGGCCCTGTCCGGTCCACTGTGTCCACAGGTGCCGGGGGTGGGATTCATGCACGCCAACGTACGTATCTCCAATTAAGTCTTCAGCTGGAGATAGGGCCTCAACAGAAAGAAGACTCTTTATGGTCATGACCTGGATACCAAGAGGAATCAACAAAGGAAGTAACTAATCTAGCCGAGCGCAGACTATGAGTAAACGTGACTTATACCGTGAATACCTGGAATAATTACTGTAATAGTATCATCATAGATCATAGATCATAGATCATAGATCATAGATCATAGAATCATAGATCATAGAATCATAGATCATAGATCATAGAATCATAGAATCATAATATCATAATACCCTAGTATCTTAGTATCATAGTATCATAATACCCTAGTATCATAGTATCATAGTATCATAAAATCCTAGTATCATAGTATCATAGTATCATGGTATCATAAAATCCTAGTATCATAGTATCATAATATCCTAGTAACATAGTATCAGAATATCCTAGTATAGTATCATAGAATCATAGTATCATAGTATCATAGTATCATAGTATCATAGTATCCTAGTACCATAATATCCTAGTATCATGGAATCATAGTATCATAGTATCATAATATCATAGTATCTTAGTATCATAATATCCTAGTATCATAGAATCATAGTATCATAGTATCATAATATCCTAGTATCATAATATCATAGTATCATAATATCCTAGTATCATGGAATCATAGTATCATAGTATCATAATATCATAGTATCTTAGTATCATAATATCCTAGTATCATAGAATCATAGTATCATAGTATCATAATATCCTAGTATCATAATATCATAGTATCATAATATCCTAGTATCATGGAATCATAGTATCTTAGTATCATAATATCATAGTATCTTAGTATCATAATATCCTAGTATCATAGAATCATAGTATCATAGTATCATAATATCCTAGTATCATAATATCATAGTATCTTAGTATCATAATATTATGATACTAAGATACTATGATATTATGATATCATAGTATCTTAGTATCATAATATCATAGTATCTTAGTATCATAATATCCTAGTATCATAGGATCATAGTATCATAGTATCATAATATCCTAGTATCATAATATCATAGTATCTTAGTATCATAATATCATAGAATCATAGAATCATAGAATCATAGTATCATAGTATCATAGTATCATAATATCCTAGTATCATAATATCATAGTATCTTAGTATCATAATATCATAGAATCATAGAATCATAGAATCATAGATCATAGATCATAGAATCATAGATCATAATATCCTAGTATCCTAGTAACCTAGTATCTTAGTATCATAGTATCATAATATCATAATATCATAGAATCATAGTATCATAGAATCATAGAATCATAGTATTCTAGTATCCTAGTATCAATATCCTAGTATCATAGCATCCTAGTATCTGTGATTCTGGGCGCCTGGCCTAGTTAGTTATGTGTTTCGTTGATTTCCTCGAGAGGAGTCAGGCTTGGCATCAGCAATGAGCAACGAGATAAGCAGGATAGCTACTCTTTTCCGGATCGGCTGCTGCCGGATCGGCTCATAAGGTATCGAATAGCGGTAGCCGTAGCTCCGTTCGCGATATGCGACTCCTATCAAATAGGGTGGCCGACCATTCACTGATGGAGCACGCAGGCTTCTGATCCTGATGGTAGTGTGCTACCCATCGGGGGTCTATCATAGTTCATCGCATAAGTCTCAGTTCTCGCATGTCTCAGTTCTCGCATGTCTCAGTTCTCGCAGTCCCACATGCTAGCACAGGTAGCGGTTATACACTGACCAGGGATAATAAGGGATCACTCAATTCAAAGGTCTAAACACCAAGAGCATTCACATTACAAGCCAGTGCGACCAAAGATCTTCACAGCCTTGTCCAGATAGCATATTCAGAGTCCCCTAAATAAGCAGTCAAGCACTGAGGCTAAAGCTCAGTCAAGCACCGGTTTCGGTTTCCCCGACAAGAGGTACACATCCAAGGCCTTGCAGGAGTCGCCGAAAAGCTTGTAGCTCAAGATCTGGGCAGGTTTGTGGTGACCACACGCGTAGAAATGGTGGTTCTGCACCCTCATGTTTTCAAACTCAAAGGGCGTCCGACCACGCGCGGGCCAAACGCGAAGTAGGGCCCGTAGAAGCCCGCGACTGGCGCGGCCGAGTTCTTGTTGACCACGGAGTCGCCCTCCAAGAAGAAGTGCAGGTGCGGTTGCGCGGTGCCGTTGACGGAAAAGACGCTGAAGGGCTCATAGGCGTCGACGGCGAGCGGCTGCATTGTGCCATTCACCTTGCAAAGAAGGCGTGGGATGCACAGGCCGTGGCGGCAACAAGCAAGGTCAAGAATAGGGACGTTTTCATGGTGTTTGGTTTGGTTAATGTCCTCTCCAACCAGGGGACGCGCTTGCTTTATACCAGAACCAGGCCAGACCTTTGGGGAGCCCAGACCTTTGGGGAGCCCAGACCTTTGGGGAGCCCAGACCTTTGGGGAGCCCAGGCCAAGAATGGAGCCAGGCCAAGAATGGAGCCCAGGCCAAGACTTTGGGGGACCATGTGTGGACAATGGCACTAGACGGACAGGGAGTCTGACGCCTAATGGAGATTCAATTGGCATGTGCAATTATGAGATAATGGATTGGTTTCCCAAGAGGCTGAGAATCCAGACTGACGAGTTCTAGAAAGAGCCAATGTGAGAATAAAAATGGGTAATGGTTTCCAATTGAGATTACAGAAAATGAATCCAGACTGACGAGTTCTAGAAAGAGCCAGTGTGAGAATAAAAAGTGGGCAATGGTTTCCAATTGAGATTACAGAAAATGCTAAGTTGGGTTCTCCTGGCTGAATCACTCAATTCGACGGTCTTGCAGTTTACGAGCTTGAAGTCATGACAACAGATTCTCCATCACCAAAACTTGTGTTATGAGTTAGTGCCGAGACATGGAAGGCACAGGTGATGTAAATAGACATTGGTGGCATATCTATCTAGCCAATCCACCTTCACTTCTATGAGTTCACTCTTGTTCTCCTTTCTGGGGTCACCTTCTGCATGCGTGGGACATGTCAAAATAGCACTGAACCCTGGCCATACTGCCCTGCATATGTGGGTGTAGCTTGGTGTTAGACAATCTTGCGTATCTAAGAGGCTACAGGTCACCGTAGGCCATAGAGAGTGAGTAGAGAGTAGAGTGAGAGTGAGTAGAGTGAGAGTGAGTAGAGTGAGAGTGAGTAGAGTGAGAGTGAGTAGACAGACCTTCAACCAAAGCAACATACCTCCCGATCATGGTATAGTTCGATCAGGTCGGAGGTGGTGGTCTCTGCAGGCATGTCTCGGGCCGTCCTGTAGAGCATTGTTTCGAGCATATGCGTCTTTGATCCGGATCCTAGCTGGGTATTAGACCATTATCTGATCACGAGTCTGACCATTATCTCATGATCAGTCTGTTTCTCACGAGTATTTGTATTAATAACACTATCCATCCACCTGCATTGTTGATGACTCTTGCTGAGTGTCTTGGATCCTCATTAAACATTCTTGACACAAATCTAATCAAAACCAAGGATTTTAGGCGTTCGGTGGGAAATACGTCGATACTGCAGATAGTCCTTCAGGCGTGCATAATGGTCATCTCAACCATCGACAAGGCACTAGAGTACCGACATACACATACTAACGACACGACATCTCACAGCAACGAATACTCAAGCAACTACATCATGCTGATTGCAGATGTCTCCAAAACCATGAGCGAATTGGCCGCCGCCATCAACAAGAAAAACCAGGAGCTAGAACAACTCAAAGCCAAGTATACACAAAATCTCGATGTCGTGCAGAAATATCTAGAGCTGCTACAGTCCAGCGACCTTCCTCAAAGCACCGCAGAGTTTCTTGAACTCGTCAAAACCCCTGTAGCATGTCGCCAGTGTGGAGCCAAATTCCACGACCTCACGGAAGACTCCGATTACGTGTTGGTGCCGAAAAAATCTCTACAGCGAAGTGCACCCCCGAAAGATCCCAATTCATGCCCAAAGGGTCCAAGTCAAGAGAGTCCAAGTGGGGAACAGAGTGGTGGGGTGAAAGGGGTGCCGAGTTTGGAGGCGCTAGGCCACTTGCACATCGATACGCCCCCAGGCAGACCCGTACACCACGCCCGGGGCCCTCTGAAACGGACGTGCTCGTATTGCGGAAAAGCAGGCCATTCGCGATCGCGATGCTTTGCCCGATTGAGCAAAGAACCGGGCTCCACTAAGTAGGCCGGCACAGTCTGCCTAGCGGCGTATTTCCTCCAGTCTGCCGGTGAAAAGACAGAATTCATCACTCTTTGGAAATCGGAGTATTGCAGCATGCGTAGGCCGAACACAGGTCTGAAAGTGGCGTCAGAACCCACATGAGTCGCACTACCAAGATGATCCATACCCATACCCATACATCACACTGCTCTAATGCCCATACCCATACATCACACTGCTCTAATGCTCATACCCATACATCACACTGCTCTAATGCTCATACCGCCAATACCTAATACTCCTCAACCTTCTCTGCTCCATACACTATGCACTCCATTCCATAGACACTTTTATTCTATTATACAGAATCACTTGCCCGCCTGGGCCATCGCCTCTAAAAGTTAGTAAATGCAAGGTTCATGGTGAACAACAATAAGACAAGTTACGACTGAAGTCCCACCAAAGTACAAGTGTGCGTAAGTGAACCGAAGAAAAGGGTCCGTCTGAGTGTTCACTGAAGTAAGAAGTGAGCACTGCTCGATAGTAGATTCAGTTATTTTCGGTGTATGTTACAGCCTCATTCGTATTCTTAGTGTCGTTCATATCCTAGTGTCGTTCCTATCCTAGTGCCGTTCCTATCCTAGTGTCGTATCTTCAATACCAATGATCGAATCCAGTACCTTGATAGCCGTATACCTTCAGTACTTGTACCAGTTTCGTATCGAGTGTTTTGTTCCTGTCATGTGAGTTCATCGTTCTGTTATTACATACCTCTTCTGGAAGCATCTTGAAGCAACGTGCAGTCGACGGAAGATGCGTTTAAGTGCACATAACGCACGGTAGAACCCCTGACGAAAAGCGTCTTGACTGCCTTCAAATGGGGGTACTTGGCCTCGTTGACGGTGGAGAGGTTGTCCAACTTCAAGTTCAAGTACTGGTCCACGGACTTCAACGTTCCCCTGATCTCGATGTCGTTCTTTAACTCCACCACCACCTCCTGGTCCACGAGGGTCTTGAAAAAACTGAAAAACAACATATGGTGCAGAGTCTGGTTGGCGGGTGTTGACTTGTGGTCGCACACCCGTACACACACCCGTACACCCATACACCCGTACACCAAAAGGACATCCGTACACCCGTAAACACCCGTACACCTTGTATCCATTTTCCCACGTCGCCCTCTTTCCTTGCGTTTCGGGGTCTCAGTGAATAGTCTCAAGGTTACTTGGGGAAACGCTTATTGTCCAGTCACCCTTTATTTAGATCCTGCACATAATGTCTCTTCCGACCCTCTTCTTACATGAATTACCCAGAACCCAAACTTTGAATATATCGAGTGCATAAAGAAGTCATAAGGTCTGGTTTGCCTGATTGGCACTTCCACCCGGAATGGTCACGTGACCGGCACATCGAGTCTCTCGTATCCCCCAGACGCCCGATTAAAGTTCCGGAGGTCTTATCTCAAACTGGAAAATGTCTACATTTCACAGAAACTTTGCAAGCAGTGGCAAGGGACTTGGTGCATTGGAAAATGACCCGGTTGAATACGTAGGGAGTGTATATAGATGCCAGAACTGGATATAAGCCCCGGACTGGCCGCACTCACGTGCTGTGTATCGGTACTATTTCCAAAGTTCTTACAAAAATAGTAATAAGAATTGCTATACTTCTCTATCGTAACAAGCAAGTATAAACAGCAAAAGTTCCAGTGATATGAATGCTAGTCGTATCAAGAGATGAAATGTGGTTTAGCATTGGACTGAAACCCGTGCATCCTAGAACCCTTGCCTCCGCTCCGTTGCCCAAGTGACATACCCTTTGCCTTGTCTCTTGCTCAAAAGATCCTTTGATAACCTCTCTGATGGCAAACTTTATGCACACCATGCATTCAGGGAAGATTTTCAATTTGGCGCTGTTCATCACAGACTGCCCGGTACACCATAGACCGCTCCATGATCGTCACTCATTAGAGCTTATCGTGGTGAGACTCAGGATCATCAGTGACCCAAGGTTTTCCCGGTCCGGCTCCTCCAACGTTTGCCTGAACGAGTCAAGCTTGTGCTTAAAGAGGACATATCCTGCATCTAGCTGCTCCGGCCACTGCAAGTCTTCCATCGAGTAGAGCCGTGCGGCTGGCTTCTTGGTGCGTGCCTTGAACCCGTGTTTGCATCGTTCCACGTTGGGATTTAACTCCGCCACCTGGCTGCAGTGGAACCGACTGACCTCGTCCTGCATACGGGCCTCGATTTTTAACTGGAGCGGCGTCGACGTGTAGAGAGGGTCACTTATCACTACCGGAGCGGGAAGCGCTTGGTACGTCGAGTAGGTGTTCATGAACAGGTAGTTTTCAAGGTCCACTAATTCGGGGTTCTCCGACAAGTGTCTGGACTGCAAGCGCTCGTTAAGGACGCCCACCTGGGCCACCACCCCGCCGTTCGGCGTGTCCTGCAGGTAGAGCGGCTCGAACAAGTCGTCGGGTGCTTGTGGTGTTCCATGAAAGTTTGGTTGGCCTTGGTGAGTAGGGTCTTGACCATAGACGTTTTGTGGGTCATCATGGGAGAAGCCGGCCTTTGGCAAATTGGGGAAGTCACGTGAGTAACTCCCCATCGGGAGAGTTGGGAGCTCATGGGAGTAACTCTCTTTTGGGTAAAGGTTATCCCAGAGATCGGGCATGTCCCCTGGAAATGCGGGACTATCCAAATCCGGCACTAGTGTGTCGGCGTTCACAAACGGCATATCTGCAGGAAACACATCATCGTGGCCCAAAAGAAACAGCGGAGTTTGGTTGTCGGGCGCCATGACCCAATCCAGTAGGTTTCTGGTGGACAGCTGTGCCGAGACAGGCAACAATTGCGGGTCCAACGAGTCCCAGGCGCCAAGGGCGGTGGGGTTTCGATTTAGCGGGAGCGGGAGCCGCTTAACTTCCGTGTCTGACTTAGTTTTCGCTTTTTTTAAGGGGACAAAGTTTTCGTCCGAACCCCGAGGCTCTTTGAAATTTTCGCTGGAGCCCTGAAGCTCCGGAGCGTTGTTGTAAGGGGTTGGGGGCGCATCAAACTGCCTATTTGGGACACACTTGCCACCGGTGGGTTCAGAAGCGGCGTTATTCGCCTGCGAAGGGTAGTTGGACGGGGACCTGCCCCGAACCACCAACGGTGGAGACTCCGAGTAGGCCAAAACAACATCCTGGCCGGACGTGTCCTCGCCCAAAAGCTGGATCACGAGGATGTAGTGCTTGTTGTTTGTGCTTGCAGACTTTCTGTTACCGCAACCGGCGGAGGAGAACTGGATGCGCTCGTAGCGGGAAACCAACGAAACGGTCTGGTCCCGGGGGTACTTGGCCAAGATGGCGGTGGGGTTGGCGTGTCTTATGTGCAGGATCTCTTCTTGCAGGAGGTAGAACAAGCGATTGCAGCGGTCGATCTTCTCGCCGTTGCGAATGTTGGCCACCAGCTTCATGGTTAGATGCGGCGGCAAGTGTCCCGGCACCGCATAGTATACCGGCGGCGAGTTCTGGGGCCCCCTGTCCCTTTTTGCCGTATGCTGCACCAAAGTCACGGCACTGGCATTGTCTTCCGGGCAAACGGAAGTAAGCATGATCTTGAACGCTGAGAGGTTGCGGCGGCAGCTTTCCGAGTCGAAATAGAAGAAATTGTCGGTGGCGGCTATATTCAAGGGGCAGTCGGCAAAGAAAAACGAGGCCACGAGCGTGAAGTAATTGCGCTTGTATCCGATCCACTCGCCGTCAATGAAATTGAAGCCACGGTCGAGGCGGGCGCAGATCTTGGGGGTGACCACGGCGCTTTTGGAGTTGTAGATGGGGATTTTGTTGATGGTGGCGCAGAACGGCGGGCCGATGCGGAACTGGTTGCTGGAGCGGGGCGCGAGCCGCTTGTTGGCGGGAGGGGAGGAGGTGCTAGCGGGAGCGGTGTCGCCGGGGAGGAGGTCGTTTTGTGTAGTCATATGGGCGTAGCAGGGTGGGTGCAAAAAACATGTATGCGCTGGTGTACGGGTGGGCGGGGCTGCGGGCAACACCCGTGCACCACGGATTTGCAGCAATGGTCCCCAACGCAAACACGCGGCTGAGCCCTTGCGGCGGGGTTCTGGCAGAGCCGCGAAACAAGAGGGATCAGATCCGTGTGTGCCGTCCGGGGTGGCTATGTGCAGGACGCCAAGGTGTAGATAACTCCGTGTCCGCGTCAAACTTCAGTACCTCCGGGGTACCATAGATCACCCATGGTGAGCAAACTTGTGCTCATGGTAACAGGTCTCATTCTCATCCAGATGAGTACTTCCTGATTAGTGTCAACCACAGTGAGGTATCATAAGTATTGGTATCTTCTGTAAGTACTCGTGAGCTGTTTCTATGGGTCTGGTAGCGGGAGGCATCTTGGATCTTCGCTTGTGATGAAATTGATTGTTTTATAAACTGGCAACGCCCTCCTTTTATATTGGGGAAGACCTTATCCATCTTTTCACGGGTTGATTTTGGCGCAGCGACGCATTTCATGTCCATGCAGGACTACATCCTATTATACCAGACGGAGAAGCGCATCTATGGGAGAAGCGCATCTATGGGAGAAGCGCATCTATGCGCGTTGCTGCGCTGTCCTAGCTTGGCGCTTTCATTATGCATTGGCAATTGCGCATGATTTTGACAAGCAGTGAACAGGGGAAGATTACTCACATATAAAAGGAGACTGCGTCCTCTATTTCGCGAAGAAATCCGCACAACTGGCGGAGTATGTCTCCCAAGACTAGACCCACAAACACTTCCAGTGTAGCTCATATGAGGGCGGTTTAGCGGAATCTTCCTCTAGCAAATTCACCCAGTGATACAACAGCGAGGGTTCTTCTAACAAATTCACCCAGTACAACAGCGAGGGTTCTTGCTGGGTAAAACTTATGGACTGACACTTGAGAGGCCACGTTCTAACATGGTAGTTTCTAAGACCATGGCAGCTCATCCGAATTTATCGCTCTATGAGTGGCTCTATGACTAGTGTTGACCGGTTTAACAGACTTATAACGGATCTATTAGCTGGGTTACAATATATCTGTTTATGTTGGTTACCTACTTTCCTCATGCTTACTACACCTTGTTGATCTGGACGTGTTAATCATTCTTACATATTGTCAAGACAAAGGTGAAAGTCCTCATTGGGATAGTGCATCCAGATATATCAGCTTGTACAATGAATACCCAATTCGACCATTCCAGGCAGTTTAGCTCATGGTTTGTCTTGGGTTACTATAGTGAGGGTAACAAAAGTTGATAGGGAAGAATGTGAGTCCCGCCACTTACGCATTTCTCTGGCTCAGTCATTATGAACCAGAATGATTGATAAACTACCCACTGCCTACGCCTTACAAGCAGTTGCTCTGGAATTGGGGCGTATGCCCACAGGAAGATCAAATACACTATGGCTGTTTCGATGGACCAGCTTCACTATACCTGCGACACTTAGACTGGGACAAGCTTATGACTACAGGGATAAACAGATAGCTATAAAGTTGATCGTATGGCAGAGACTCGGCAACGTTAACTACTCCACCACTCATCACTACCATTACTACACTGTTATACTGCTTTTTGACAGGAGCCACAGACTATTGGGTGCTCTACATGGACACTCCACATACCGGTGGTCTTGCTTATCTAATGTTAAGCCCATCGTAACAGTTAGCCAAGCTAATTCGAACGCGAAGTTGAATAAGTGAGAATTGTCTATGATACAAGTTGAATGCAGTCAGTAATCAAAGGCAGGATTGAGCATGCTCACATGTTTCAGCCGTCAAGGTGCAGGTGAAACTCAGGTTAAGGGGATAGACGACACTCATAACCCGCTATTATGCATATCGGGCCGGGTAAGTGAGAGATCGAGGGCACTACATAGAGGAGTCCGCTCTGGTTGGAGCGGCAACAAAAGGGACAGGTCATCAGGGGTTTCAAGTATCGTTAGATACAGCTAGCAAATAAGGTGACTGAAGTGATTACTGAAGATCCACCTTTTCAGATTTATTGATAACATTACCGTTCCAGTTTACGCGTGTTCTGGGCGCGCATTTCCGCCGCAAGACCGGGGCAAATTTCTTTTTTCCGCACTGCATGCCGGAACACAAGCGGATTTGCAGCCATGGCTGCAGCATCAGCCTGCCACTGGTGCAACCGGACAGAGGCTAGAGCTCAGCTCAGCCCAACATGGCAAAGCTCCGGCCACTATTCAAAACAGGCCAATTCCCCCTTTCCTCAGCACACAAACACAGCAAAGCATGATCTTGCCCAGCACCCCAGCATTGGCTTTAGCAGCCTCTTTGTGGCCGGCGCATGGGCCTCCCCCATGGACATCAAGAGCCATGACGATTGTGCCAAGTACGCCAGCCTCCCCGTGGACAAAATGCCCAACCAGTGCATCTACGAGAACCTCTGCTTCAACGTGGACGTCGTGCCCACCACCTGCAAGTTCGACCAGACCAAGGACTACAACCACGTGCAGGCGTTGGCGGGCTTGGACCCATACTGTGCCCGCCAAGTGGTGTGCAACCAGGACCACATGGCCAAGAGGTCCGACAACAGCAGCCAGCCCAGCCAGCCTAAAGAAAAGCTGGCGCAAGAAGTCGGATGATATGTGCCGTTATCTTCTCTCCAGAGAGTACTTTAGGGGATCCCCCCACCAGTGTGCTTACGAATACTACAATAAGAGGGAAGGCGTTGATCGCAAGTACAACGAGGTGTACCATGATTTAAACATTAGCGTCTCCTGTGAGCGGGGCTTTTTCGAACGCATCCGCTCACGCCCGGCCAGGTGCTTGGACATGTTCCTCGACAAGTTGGACCGGGAGAACCCCCTCCAGAAGGCCCCAAGCTCCCTCCACCAAAGAAATTGGACGACTGTGCGGAGCTCATTGCAAACAGATACCAGAACGTGACCAGCAAGTGCGCGTACGATTACTATAACATGATATACGCGGAGAACCGGACTTATGCCGAGGAGTATACCTCGAATAAAACATGTGGGCTGGACTTTGACATTATCGAGAGCTACCCCATCAAGTGCTTGCCCTCGTGGATTGATTCTTGGAGAAGGACCAGCCTCCAATCTGCACTTAGATGTTTTCATTATATTCCATGATCTGTTCCATCGATGCATATTCCATGATCTGTTCCATATTCTACCCTTGTAGCTTTTCTTGAGCTCGTGGATGCCGTTGATTCCGCCAAATCTCCACAATGGAAAAGTCGGGTGCTTGGAAGCCAACGAAAGCGGGCGCTGGACACAATCGTCTACTCTGGCCCATGGCTGCCGGATTTGACGGTTTAAGCACACGGCACATGGCAGTGCAGCCCGGTGGTGGGCTGAGGCGCAAACCGGTGGTTTCTAGGCCTGTCGGACTTGAAAGTCTCCTTTTGCGAACAAGCCAGAAGAGTTCAGTGAAGCCAGAAGAGTTCAGTGAAGTGTCGGCATTCCGCTTCCGTCAGGGCAGGAACGTCGAAACACAGGTCGTGCGATGCTCACCACTCCTCACTACCAAATACTGTACTGATGTTATTTCATACTGATGTTATTTCATACTGATGTTATTTCATACTGCAATACTGTACCAACTGTATATAGATTCACACTTAAATTTCGAGATATTTTAAGCGATATTTGTCAAAATCAAATGGAGGTATAAAAGAAGGGTTAGGAGAGGATTAAAATTTGGGAAAAAAGTACGGACATGCATTAAATTTTTGAGTGTACTTTTTAGTAGGGTGTTTATACTCATCTTATCAAATGAGCCCAGCACGAGTTAGAATTTAACTACATTCATGACCGTGCAGGATTGCATACTCAGTGTATATAACAGCAGGGTTCCTCTGGATAGCCAGAGCCCTCGACCATTCCAGGCTCAATACTACAATGATCGACAAGGGCGTAGAATACGTTCATACATTATATATTTCTTCATCGACCAAGCGTCGCCCATGGCCTCGGATTGTTGAATCTTGTAGTCTTGTGCAAAACCCTTGATGGGTGCACTTTGGGATTCTTGGCTGCTGTTGTCATCGAGCCATTCCACTCGGCATTCTCCAAGATCTCGGTGAGTCGATACCTTCGCTGCCATGTGCCATTATGCAAGTTCTGTGTTAACACTCTATATCCTCTAGCAATAATCACATACTCTTCTGAACTAAAGTCGCCAAATTCTAAAGTTGCAAGATTTGTTGGGCTCTGGTTTCAGTTTGGGATGATCCATGCCATAGTTTGACAGCGTAATTTCTTTGGGTATTGCCGGTTTGTACAGAGGTTTCGGTCCATCTGTCAGTGGTATTGTTGTCTACAGAGGTTGTACTTTGGTTGGTACGACTCCTTGAAGCCTGTTGTCTTGGTTGCCCATTGGAGGGTTCTTTCGTGGCTTCTTTCTTGGGTTGGACCGTCACCACCGGTGCTTCCACTGCTTCTTACCCATTGACACTGTTAGAAGAATGATGACCTCTGGTCAAGCCGTCAAGTACAACGGTGCCTTCGACTGTTTCAAGAAGGTTGCTGCTGAGGGTATGCTTCCTTGTTCAAGGGTTGCGGTGCTAACATCTTGAGAGGTGTTGCCGGTGTCATTTCCTTGTACGACCAGTTGCAAGTTATCATGTTCGGTAAGAAGTTCTAAGTTTAGCAGAGGCTAGCTTGTATATATTTATACTGTCATTTCATACTACTCAACTTGTAGAGACGTTGGTAAGCCAATGACTGGCACTGTTAGTGTGGGTGGAGGTGTCAACGAGTACCTAGCATGTACGGAGACGAGGTACTTCGTGGATATGTTGTAGGCAAGGTTTAGACAATAGCACTGTGCAAGGCCTAGACGAGAAGAGAAGTATAAGACGTACTGAGACCCCGCCTCAGAACGTCGGTCTTGTAAGGTACAACTTACATCCCCCTGTATATTGATATATACCAAACATAAGTTGAAAGGAGGCGTATTAATTACTCACCATGTACCTTCCGCACGGTACAAAACGTTGTGGGAGATGATGCACAAGGATAAAAAGACCTCGATAAGAGGCACTTTCAATGCCACTTATTCAATTTCTGACCTGGTACTGGTAAGTACAAGACTGGTAAGTACTGGTAAGTACTGGAGTAGAAATGGAAATAATGTACTTCAGGCATACTTTACTAGTTCATAGTTTAGTAATATAGCTGTGCGGTATTCGTAGTACGTTATTTAAGAGTATATTATTGTAGTGGACTGTTTTTCAGCAACAGGGGCTTTGGTTTATTTCCTTATTTGCAGATATAATTTTCTTCCTGCAATTTTCTTCCTGTTCAGTTTCCAACAGAGACTTATTACTTCGACCAGTTCATTTTCTACTGCTCAGTCTCAGCTTTTTCTGCTCAGCCTTCTTTGATTTCAGTATTTTATGTTACTCAGTGTAATACTCTACTCCTTTTGGATTTGCACATCTTCCTGGTTCCAAAGCTTCCTATGTACTCAGGGATTTTCTTGTATCTTTGAATAATCTACTCTATCTTAAGTGATTTTGGCAGTGATTTTGGCCGATTATCTGTTTAGTTGTATAATGGTGTTACCTGTTTCGTTAAGGACGGAGACAGCATGCAGGCTTTCGTTTTCAGCCAACCCACAATGGGTTTGAGGGACCAGATATTTTTGAGTCTTGGAATTCTCGTCCATGGTACAGCCATGCGGATGAACCTAGACATTCAGAAACCATTACCACATGTAACGGAACGCTTGGCCAACATTGCTCTTTGGGATAGAACCAATCGCAACATTAAGACGTTGGGACCTCGCTTGCCTATAGACCACCTGTTTCCTCCTCAGAATCATACGAATGAAGAACAGTGCTGTACAAGAGCATGTAGACCCCGATGGTTAGCGCACGACCCATAGAGTCGGTGCCATGCTGTAGCGAGCTGACAGCCAACATCCAGCCATAGGGTATTGCGAGGCTGGCTCCCATCTGGTAACGTCTACTTCGGGTGAACCAGCCAGTCACTAGTAACCTGCGATATCCCTGTATATTAATCTATACTAAAACATAAGCTGAAAGTGGGGCATCAACGAATCTGAATTACAAAGTACAACGTATTAAAGAATGTAAGAGCTACTGTTATGTGCAATACTGTCATACTGTCCAATACTGTGCAATACTGTCATACTGTCCAATACTGTCATACTGTCCAATACTGTGCGATACTGCGCAATACTGTCCAATACTGTCATACTGTCATACTGTCCAATACTGTCCAATACTGTCATACTGTCATACTGTCCAATACTGTCCAATACTGTCCAATACTGTCATACTGTCATACTGTCCCAAGACGGTAATATGTACCACATCCCGGTCACACAATGCACTTCACTATTCTTATATTCATTCTTCCTCTTTCATCGATTTATGTCTAACAAATGCTGGCACATTTGTTAAGACTCTTTCGTAAGCATCGGTTTTACTACGATTGGAGTATTTAATCTTTCTTTTTATATCATTCTGTAGTGTACATCAATAGTGTAGATCTTGAGCGTTAGATATTTGCAAGTAAAGGACTAAATGTACCCTGTGGTCCACCATCTGACCTAAATGACCATTGAAGTGACCTGCTTCGAAGACTCTTATTAGTCTAATACGCTATCGATATAAATACTTATACCTATTAGTATACATAATATACGATAAGCCTGCAGTAATAGGGCGATGTAAAATTAACATTCGCACATTTCATGACACTGGCCAGGGCTAACAAAAACAGAAACTCAGAAACAAACTCAGAAACAAACTCAAAAACAGAAACTCAGAACAGAAAGTCAGAAACAGAAACTGTTAGATTCTTTGATAACGTCTTTGTAATTCAGTGTATTTGTTCGTTGATGCCTCCTTCCAAGGGGATCCCGGGGTCTCTATAGGCGAACAGCCCGACGTTCGGCTGTTCGTTCGAGTGCCGAAGTGGGTTCCCCACTCCCATGTCTCCCTCTGAAGATTCCCTCTGGAGATTCTCGAGCAGCGTAGGCTTTCTCTGATCCTGATGGGTAGTGGCTACCCATCGGGGGTCTACATTTATAATCATAAATATGGTAATAAATGAAAAGAAAAGTAAATATGTATATATGGGTTAGTCAGCAAGAAATAAATGAGGGGCCTTCGCTCCCATATAAAAATACGTAGGGGTATAAATTCACATAGAAAATATGCTCCGTTTACAGGGATATTTTAATTCTTCAGACTAAGCAATATTTTATACGTGCCGAAGACGGGTTATAAATTCCGTATACTTGGTAAGTGCGACTTGCTAACTGGTCACATGACTAAGTGGTCAGAAGGGTCAGAAGGGTCAGAAGTGTTGCGCGTTAGAACACACAGTCTGGTACAGAGGGACTGATACATGATTGGACTTCAATAACTCTAACAAGTAAGGGACTTGTGTAATCGTGTTCATCATTTAATATGTAATTCTGTTGCTATGGAAACTGTTAATTCAGTCACTTCCGTTCCTTCTTCGATGCCCTTCATTTAAGAGACTTCGTCTCCCTTAAATAGAGTTCCATCGTGGTTGTGTAGCACTGTCATCGTGGCTGTGTAACAATGTCAGTAGACCCTGCATGTACTTCTAACACAGCCTCCCACCTTGTTATATCTCTCGTCTAACACAGCCCACCTTGTTATATCTCTCGTCTAACCCAGTTTCCTTATGACCATGCAAGACTTCCGCGGGATGCAATGTTGTTCTGCATGTTCAACATGTTTCATCTGTATACAGTCAGGTGGACATGCAGTGCCCGCAGGTGCACTGATTCCTCATGTTCCAACAAGAAGGGTCATAAATACTTCTGACTCTAACATGCATCTTCACTTATCTGCAGTGACACCAGCCGTAGTCAGACGACCAGCTCGGCATTACATCCATTCCTCTGGCTATTCTCGTAGTACCAAATCATGGATTACGGCACCTTTGGCGAGGCATGTCCGTGAACAGGTTAGGTCCCCAGGTGTAGTCTCCCGCAAGGTCTTCTAAAACTCAACGGTTTGAAGTACTCAATATTGACTTGCACCATTCTCTTGATTCGTACTTACCGTGGTGCTACCTGGGGATTCAGCGTCCAGTTGCGTAAAACGCTATTTTCCGGCGGACCCGACTCAAAGCACAACCTGGCTAGGACTATGTCGAGTCACGAGACCCAGCTAGGACTATGTCGAGTCACGTGACCCAGCTAGGACTATGTCGAGTCACGTGACCCAGCCTCTTTCTCTATAATGTGGGCTATTATCTTTGGTCAAGGTCAATGGTCAATGGTTATCTGGTATTCATCATTGCCCATATCCGGTTCTTTTATCAAGTACTATATTCACACTCCGTGGGTTCCACGGCCAGGAGGGCATAAAACCCGCTCTCAAACCCGAATCTTTGATTCCAAGTAGTAGTTGCCGGTTATGGGGCCGTCAAGAGACGCCTCAGCCGATTATTCAGAAAGGTCCAGCTTTCGGCGATTCATCTGTCCCCAAACACTTTTAGATGAACCTAGAATATTCCGGGCTCTTCAAAGAACTGGATAAGAACTAGTACACCAATAGGAATAGACAGACAGGCCAGGCTAGGACAGATAGACGTAGACAGACACTAGAGAGAAGTACAGTAGATACACTAGATGCAGTATATACACTAGAGAGAAATACACTAGATACACTAGAGACAATACAGTATATACAGTATATACACTAGATGTAGTACATACACTAGATACACTAGATACACTAGATACACTAGAAACAGTATATACACTAGAAACAGTATATACACTAGATATAGTATATACAGTATATACACTTGTTGGAGGACAAAGACTGAGAGTGAGCAAATTAGACACGGCACTTAGACAGATGTCTAAATGCGGGGTCAAAGGACTCCAGATCTAATTGTCTCCATGTGTGTATGCACACTACCCCACATTTGTGGTGGAGAAGGGTGAAGGTCCACTCCAATACAAAAGGAGGGGCTAACGCCCATATTTATGAAAGTAATCAAGTTAAACCCTGGGATCATCATACTACGATGGCTCCCTCAACCAGACCCATGAGAAGTGCTCGTGTAGCTGTTGAGGATCCTGACACGGCAGAGAACTCTGCCTGATATTAACACTGATGAGGAATGTTTACCTACCTTGACGATACCATGAGATCCTTACACCATGGACGTCGTTCGCTGGACTGTACTCCTTGGTTGATCTATGGTGAACCGGAGTCACATAAGTTCGACGCGGAAGAGGAATTATCACTTTTACAACACTAGATACACTAGATACACTAGATACACTAGATACACTAGATACAATCATACACTAGAAACAGTATATACACTAGAAACAGTATATACACTAGAAACAGTATATACACTAGATACAATCATACACTAGAAACAGTATATACACTGGATATAGTATATACAGTATATATACTAGATACACTAGGTACACTAGATACAGTATATACACTAGAGACTATACAGACTATACAATTTATAGACTAGATACACTAGATAGACTATAGAGTAGAGACAGATAAACTAGATACACTAGACTAGAGACTAGAGACAGATAGATAGATAGACTAGATTAGAGACTAGAGACTAGAGACACATAGACAGAAACAGATAGACTGGACTAGAGACTGAGAGATAGACTGGACTAGAGAGATAGACTAAGTACCTCTCGACTCTTGAGTGGACAAGACATGGCCTTTGAAATACACAGTGTGGTTTACTGCACTGGCTATACTCCCGAGATGTGCACGATCCTCGCTTCATTCTGGACAGATCCTCGCTTCATTCTGGACACGGATTCAAATATGGACGGGGCTCAGGACAGGTCGGGTGCCTGCATATAGGCCGGCCAGCAACACAGTCATCCTGTGGCTCCAGTCCGGGTATAAGCACAGCTCGTCATTTACTGAGCACAGGTCGTAGAGGCAAGAGCGTGTGGTGAAGGGTGTACGGTGCACTGGTGTACGGCACAGGTGTACGGCACAGGTGTACGTGCGCAAAAAGTCATCTCATCTCTTCTCCTCCCACACCACCATGCCCAAGAAAGCCATCGACTCGCGGATCCCGGCGTTGATCCGAAACAGCGCCCAGACCAAGGAGCGCAGTTTCTTCATCATCGTCGGCGACCGTGCTCGCAACCAGCTCCCCAACTTGCACTACTTGATGATGAGTGCAGACCTCAAGATGAACAAGTCGGTGCTCTGGGCCTACAAGAAGCAGCTCTTGGGGTTCACGTCGCACCGCAAAAAGAGAGAAAACAAAATCAAAAAGGAAATCAAGCGGGGCACGCGTGACGTCAACGACCAGGACCCCTTCGAGGCGTTCATCTCCAACCAGAACATCCGCTACGTCTACTACAAGGAGACCGAGAAGATCCTAGGCAACACGTACGGCATGTGCATCTTGCAGGACTTCGAGGCCATCACGCCCAACTTGATGGCCCGCACCATCGAAACCGTCGAGGGAGGCGGCATCGTGGTGATGCTCCTCAAGTCCATGACGTCCTTGAAGCAGTTGTACACCATGAGCATGGACGTGCACTCGCGGTACCGCACGGAGGCGCACGACGACGTGGTGGCCCGCTTCAACGAGCGCTTCTTGATGTCGTTGGGCAGCAACCCCAACTGCTTGGTGGTGGACGACGAGTTGAACGTGTTGCCCATCTCCGGCGGCAAGCACGTGTCCGCGTTGCCCCCTGCCGACGACGACGAGCAGACGCCCCGCCACAAGGAGTTGGAGGACTTGAAGCTGTCCTTGGCCGACGTGCAGCCTGCAGGCTCGCTTGTGGCGCTTTCGCGCACCGTCAACCAGGCCCAGGCCATCTTGACGTTTGTGGACGTCATCAGCGACAAGAAGTTGAACACCACTGTGGCCTTGACGGCCGGCCGTGGGCGTGGTAAGTCCGCCGCCCTCGGAATTGCCATTGCCGCCGCCGTGTCCCATGGCTACTCCAATATCTTTGTGACGTCGCCGTCGCCGGAGAATTTGAAGACGCTTTTCGAGTTCATCTTTCGCGGCTTCGACGCCTTGGGCTTCACCGAGCACTTGGACTACGACATCGTGCAGCTGACCAATCCGGCCTTCAACAACGCCGTGGTCCGCGTGGATATCAAGAGAGACCACCGCCAGACCATCCAGTACATCCTGCCGGGCGACAGTCACGTGCTCGGCCAGGCCGAGTTGTTGATCATTGACGAGGCCGCCGCCATTCCGTTGCCCATCGTGCAGAAGTTGCTCGGGCCCTACCTTGTGTTCATGGCCTCCACCATCAACGGATACGAGGGCACGGGGCGCTCGTTGTCGTTGAAGTTGATCCAGGGGTTGCGCGCACGTGACTCCGCTCGTGACCCGTCGGCGCCCGCCGACTCGCGGGACATCAGAAACCTCCGCGAGGTGGTGCTTGACGAGCCGATCCGGTACGCGCCGGGCGACCCCGTGGAGAAGTGGCTCAACAAGCTCTTGTGTCTCGATGCGACGCTCTCCAAGAACACATTCAAGGGCACCCCGCACCCTGCAGAGTGCACCCTATATGCAGTCAACAGAGATACGCTTTTCCTGTACCACCCGGTGTCGGAGGCGTTTTTGCAGAAGATGATGGCGCTCTACGTGGCGCTGCACTACAAGAACTCGCCCAACGACTTGCAGCTTATGAGTGACGCGCCCGCACACCAGCTCTACGTGTTGCTTCCTCCCATCGACCCGCAGACCACACGCATCCCGGACCCGCTCTGCGTGGTGCAGCTTGCATTGGAAGGACAAATTTCCAAAGAGAGTGTGCGGCGGTCGTTGTCGCGCGGCCAGCGTGCAGGCGGAGACTTGATCCCCTGGTTGGTGCTGCAGCAGTTCCAGGACGACGAATTTGCATCCTTGAGCGGCGCGCGCATTGTGCGGATTGCAACCAACCCCGACTACGCCGGCATGGGCTACGGGTCACGTGCCCTCGAGCTCGTCAAGGACTACTTCCAGGGCAAGTTCACCGACATCTCCGAAAACACCTCCTTGGACGACCACACGTTGCCCCGCGTCACCGACGAGGAGTTGGCCTCGGCCTCGTTGTCCGATGAGGTCAAGCTCCGAGACGCAAAGACCTTGCCGCCCCTTCTCTTGAAGCTTTCGGAAAAACCTCCCTATGCCCTCCAGTACCTCGGCGTGTCGTACGGCATGACGCCGCAGTTGCATAAGTTCTGGAAACGGGCCGGCTTTGTTCCGGTGTACTTGCGCCAGACCGCCAACGAGTTGACCGGTGAGCACACTAGCGTGATGCTCCACGTGTTGGAGAACCAGAACGATACATGGTTGGCGGCGTTTGCGCAGGACTTCCACAAGCGGTTCTTGAGCTTGTTGTCGTACGAGTTCCGCAAGTTCCCCGCCGTGCAGGCGCTCAACGTGATGGAGAGCACGGGAGAGCTCGACCTGCATGCAATCACGGCGGCCACGCTCAAGGAGCACTTGTCGCCGTTCGACTTGAAGCGCTTGGACTCGTACGCCAATAACTTGTTGGACTACCACGTGATCTTGGACATGTTGCCGCTCATTGCGCAGGTGCACTTTTTGAAGCGCACGTCGGTGTCGCTCTCGTCTGTGCAGGCGGCCATTCTTCTTGCCGTCGGGTTGCAGCACAAGTCCATGGACGACATTCTGAGGGAGTTGAAGCTCCCCAGCCTGCAGGCCATGGCGATGTTCTCCAAGATCATCCGCAAGTTTTCCAGCCACTTCCGCGGGATCTTGAAGGGCGAGATCGAACTGCAGATGCCGGAGATGGAGGACGCCCGGATGCAGGAGATGAACGGCGAGGAGAACACGCTTGCCACGGAAGCCGCTGCGGCTCGGGAGGCCATGGCACGTGACTTGGACGAGGCCGGCGACGAAGCGGTTTCGGAGTTGCGCTTGAAGCAGCGGGAGTTGATCAATGCGTTGAACTTGGACAAGTACGCCATCGACGACAATGTGCAGGAGTGGGATGACAAGGCCGCCGAAAAGGCCGCCAAGGGCCTGGGAGTGGCCGCCATGAAGGGCAAGAACAAGCGCAAGAGCGAGGAGAGTGCCGAGAAGATCTACGCCGCCGAGATGGCCGCCAAACCCAAGAGCAAGAGCAAAAGCAAGAAATCGAAGAAGTAGTGTGCAGGACCTGCCACCAATAGAGCGGTCGTGACTCTGCTGCAAGAGCGGGGAAATGTCAAGTACATCACGAGATGTCTGTGAAATAAGCCTGGAAAAATGTCTGAAAGAAAATATCTGGAAAACGATTCTGAAAGAAAATGTCTGGAAAACGATTCTGAAAGAAAATGTCTGGAAGATGAGATCTGTGAAAGATGGCTTAAGACACCCATTTGAAGATGCCATAAGTGCTTGATTCTTCAGTATTTCGTAAGTCCGCTTACTTTTGGCGACTCCAGGAACTAGTCATAGTCTTCTGCACCATTGGTTGGTTCACGACCACCAACTTCTTAAGCTACCAGCAGGCGGACTCGAGTGGGCCAGCACCCAAACGCCGGAGCATAGGTGTACATGGGTGTGCGCTAACCATCGGAGGTGTGATACTTATACTCAAGGAGGCAAGTGAATTCTTAATCGGTGTCTCCCAATGCGAAAAAATAGACTCTGATGACAGCTACAATCAAAATAAACTTCTATCCAAATAAGGAACCCTTCAACCTTGTACAAAGAAACACCTTCCCAAGAACGTCAGTAGGCGAGATTGACCAGAGTGCGTTCGTCAGTAGACCTGCGGGGAGTGCACACAGCACGGCAATAAGCTTTCTTTGTTCTGGTTCCCCGCCCACCTGTGAAGACTCGGGAGACGAGGAAGTATCAGGCCGAAGGGTTTGTCTGGGTGAACGCAGGAAGTGGGCTGAAACTGGGCTAAACTGGGCTAAACTGGGCTAAACTGGGCTGAAACTGGGCTGAAACTGCTGAAACTCGGGGCTGTGTGCAGTACCAAGCAGTCGGTGGAGCATTCAGCTCGTGCTTCTTCGGGGCTTCCAGGCCTGTTCCCACGTCGTTCCGGTCGGCGCCCGCCAGTCACGCCAGATCCGTCGCTCAGCACCAAAGCCCGTTGCCAAAGCCATCTCCTGCACCCACTTGGACAGTACTGCATGGCTATGGACAGCTGTCCGGGAGGCACCTCGACAGCCACAGTGCTCCGAACGAGGTTGACAGGTGACACTGCATCGGCCCGGCTTAACGTCGGTGAAGTTTCCTCTCTGGTTGAGCCAATGCTCTGGCCAACTGCGGAATGTGGAAGTCCATCTCTGCTGTGACTGTCTTGTGTTGTCTACTTATTCTCTTGTCCTTCTACTTTTTATTGTCCTTTTCCTTCTCCTTCTCCTTCTACTTTTTATTGTCCGTCTACTTATTCTATTGTCCTACTTTCTACTTTTTATTGTCTGTCTACTTATTCTATTGTCCTTCTACTTTCTATTGTCCTTTTCCTTCTCCTTCTACTCCTACTTTTTATTGTCCTTCTCCTTCTCCTTCTACTTTTTATTGTCTGTCTACTTATTCTATTGTCCTTCTACTTTTTATTGTCCTTCTCCTTCTCCTTCTCCTTCTACTTTTTATTGTCTGTCTACTATGTACTCATCTATTTATGGCTGTCTATTGTCTAGGGTGCTTAGGGTGAGGGGTATTCAGCTGGTCGTCTATTTGGGCCGGTGCATGCGGCTGAAACCATACTACAGGAAATCTGATTTAAGTTGAAAGGTGTTGTCTATGTCAGGTAGTGGTAGTGGTAGTGGTAGTGGGTAGTTAGTTACTAGTAGTAGAGTAGTTAGCTACTACTAGTAGTAGAGTAGTAGTAGAGTACTTAGTTACTACTAGTAGTAGAGTAGTAGTAGAGAAGTAGTAGAGAAGTAGTAGAGAAGTAGTAGAGAAGTAGTAGAGAAGTAGTAGAGAAGTAGTAGAGAAGTAGTAGAGTAGTAGAGTAGTAGAGTAATAGAGTAGTACAGAAGAGTAGGAGAGAAGTAGAGTAGGAGTAGAGTAGTTAGTTACTACTAGTAGTAGAGTAGTAGTAGAGAAGTAGTAGAGAAGTAGTAGAGAAGTAGTAGAGAAGTAGTAGAGAAGTAGTAGAGAAGTAGTAGAGAAGTAGTAGAGTAGTAGAGTAGTAGAGTAGTAGAGTAGTAGAGTAGTAGAGTAGTAGAGTAGTAGAGTAGTAGAGTAATAGAGTAGTACAGAAGAGTAGTAGAGTAGTAGAGTAGGAGTAGAGTAGTTAGTTACTACTAGTAGTAGAGTAGTTAGTTACTACTAGTAGTAGAGTAGTTAGTTACTACTGGCAGTAGAGTAGTAGAGTAGTAGTAGAGCAGTAGTAGAGGAGTAGTAGAGTAGTTAGGTGCTATTAGTAGTAGAGTAGAGTAGTAGAGTAGAGTAGTACATAAGAGTAGTAGAGTAGTAGAGAAGTAGTAGAGTAGTAGAGTAATAGGGTAATAGAGTAGTAGAGTAGTAGTAGAGCAGTAGTAGAGTAATAGAGTAGTAGTAATAGAGTAGTAGAGTAATAGGGTAGTAGAGAAGAGTAGATTAGAGTAGAATTTAGAGAAGTAGTAGAGTAGTGAGTTACTACTGGTAGTAGAGTAGTAGAGTAGTGAGTCAGTATGATCTTCTAAAAGGTACCCAATTATTATGTTCTTAAGACTTTCAAAAGCGGTTTTGTAGACCTCAGGATGCCGTCGGTGCTTCCTCAAGCAGATCCGTGTCCCTGAGATCAGTGCTGGTGGCACGGCACTCGCTGACCCGGCAACCTCTATCCCATGGCTACCTTCCATGCTGATCTAACGGTACGTTAAAGTATAGTCATATAGACTAGTATTTCCAGTTTGTTCCAGAACCAGTCTTTTTCAGTGATCTTCAATGTATAGGGGTATTCTGGTGGAGTATTCTGGTGAGGAGAGTAGCAAAGGTGACAAGCATGGCTGGTCTTGAAGCTGGGCCGTTGACCTGCAGATGCAACGAATGTCTCAGACCAAACACTCTTACAAGTACGATGTTTAGAGAAGTATCACTTTGCAGTAATTATAAACAGTGAATGTGAATGTGTGTGAATGTGTGTGAATGTGTGTGAATAGTCCTAGATAGTTGGCTCTAGTTCTAGTTCTAGTTTATATTACTAGTGCATGGTTAGTTTCATAGCTATTCCATTTCTGGTTCTAGCTCTAGTTCTAGCTCTAGTTCTAGCTCTAGTTCTAGCTCTAGTTCTAGCTAGTCTAGTTCTAACTCCAGCTCTAGTCTAGTTTTAGTACTATTTCTACTCTGGTCTATTTCTAGTCTATCTCTATTTCTAGTCTACCTCTGTTTCTAGTCTATTTCTATTTCTAGTCTATTTCTATTTCTACTTCTATTTCTATCTCTACTTCTAGTCTATTTCTATTTCTATCTCTATTTCTAGTATATCTGTATTTCTATATCTATCTCTAGTCTATCTCTATTCTACCTCTATTTCTAGCCTATCTCTATTTCTGGTCTATTTCTACTTCTATCTCTATTTCTAGTCTAGTTCTATTTCTAGTCTATCTCTATCTCTATTTCTATCTCTATTTCTAGTCTGTTTCTATTTCTATATCTATCTCTATTTCTAGTCTATCTCTATCTCTAGTCTAGCTCTATTTCTAGTCTATCTCTATTTCTATTTCTAGTCTATTTCTATTTCTATCTCTAGTCTATCTCTATTTCTATTTCTATCTCTATTTCTAGTCTATTTCTATCTCATTCTGGTCTATTTCTAGTCTAATTCTACTTCTGTTTTCTTTCTAGTCTTGTATCTTTTCTATTAGACCCCGATGATTCACACCCATTGAGAGAAAGTGCATGTCAGACCCTAAAAGGACCACCGCTAGCTGGAATCAACCCAAATTGCCAGGCGTAACTTCCACGGGAAATGGGAACATCTCCGAACAAGAACACTCACCTCAGGCGGTGTGCCTATAAAGACCTTGGATCCGGAGTCGTCAATGAACAAGATTACAAGTACTAGCATTATCAAATCTCATATCTACTTCTATCTATTTCTATCTATTTCTATATCCACTCGTATATCTTCTATTCTATTTCTATTTCTATCTATTTCTAGTCCTTTTTGTAGTTCTATCTTCAATTTATATTTCCATTTCTATTTCTATTTCTATCTATTTCTAGTCCTTTTTGTAGTTCTATCTTTTATTTCTATTTCTATTCTATATCTATTTCTATATCTATTTCTGTATCTATTTATATTTCCATTTCTTTATCTATTTCTATATATTTTTAGTCCTTTTTGTAGTTCTATCTTCTATTTCTATCTATTTCTATCTATTTCTAGTCATTTTTGTAGTTCTATCTTCTATTTATATTTCCATTTCTATATCTATTTCTATCTATTTCTATCTATTTCTATCTATTTCTATCTATTTCTAGCTATATCTTCTATTTCTATCTATTTCTATCTACTTCCATCTATATCTTCTATTTCCATCTATTTCCATCTATATCTTCTATTTCTATCTATTTCCATCTATATCTTCTATTTCTAGTCCTTTTGTAGTCTATCTTTATAGTAGTTAATACTCTAGTTTTTTATGTATATTATTTGCAGAAGTATGAATTTCTAGATATGTAGAATTAAAACATCTAGAAATTATTTACCTTTACCTTTATCTATAATATGATAGGTTGTGTAGCAGAAAGTGCTAGACCTCCTTTGCTGAATCAGAATAGTTTCAGATATGACTGAATATTCTACTTTTGTTTATTCTTAAATATGCATCTTATTCTATCTACATTAACTGGTATATTCTTTGGAGGTACGGTATTATTTAGGTTTAAAGCTAATGCATTTACTTATACTTGAGTTAGCTACTTTCTAGAGTTGGATATAAATTAGTTAATGTGTTGAATATTCTTACCTCTATTATTTGGTTTTCTAGATTCTTACCTTCTTATATTAGACGCTCAAATTCATTTTGCTAATTATATATATAATACGGCTACACCTATTCAGATATTTTATATTTATCTAAAAGATTTCTTACAGAGAACGTAATAGCTTAATTATTCTCCCGCTCAGCGAAGTTCATTACATTCTATGTTCCTTAAAGAACAAATAGATATTATATCTTTAGATGAATATTCGGATATATAGCTATGAATATTCATATATATTTATAGGTGATTTCTATCTATTTCTAGTCCTTTGTAGTTCTCTTCTATTTCTCTCTATCTCTCTATCTCTCTATTTGTCTCTATTTGTCTCTATTTCTCTCTATTTCTCTCTATTTCTCTCTATTTCTCTCTATTTCTCTCTATTTCTAGTTCTTCTGTAGTCTATCTACTCTACTCCTACTATTTTCTAGTCTTCTACTCCTATTCTTCTGGTCTAAGTGCTTATTCGACTCTATTCTATAAGTATATAATCCTCCTCTTCGTTTCTAGTCCTTCTTTTACTTCTGGTGTACTTGTAGTATACTTTTCTAGTTCGTTTTCAGATTCTTGGTAACGTTTGGACTTCTATTCGTTGAGTTTCCTAGGAGAGGATCAGGGTTTCTTCTATAGACACTTGGGCGTTTTATCTCTGCCTTGTCTTCTCACCCATTGGCGCTGATAGGAAACAATATAGCTAGTCTTTTCCGTGTCGGCTGATAAGATGGGGTTCGGGTCGACTACGGCCTATAGGTCGGTCGGGATCGTACGAGTGCTGTTGAAGGAGGTGTGACTTCCCTTTCGGGTCTCTGACCACCCAGTGTCCTAGCAGAGACCTTTTCTTATCAAGTCAGTTCTGTCTATCCATTTTAGCTCCAGTCTAGTTCTGTCTATCCATTTTAGTTCCAGTCTAGTTCTTTCTAGTCGTGAAGAATTTCTATTTCTATTTCTTCAGTCTAGTTCTTTAGTCTCATTATCACTAGTACGGTAAATGCAGTGAGTAAAGTGCATTGTAATTAGGTTCGTCAAAGCAATCAGTGTCAAATCGCAGTGTGTCATGGTGGCCTCTAGCCTCGAGCTTAGTTCGCTCATAAGCCGTTGTAATTTATATCAATGCACCATCCCACCAATAGTATTGTATCATCGACAGAAGATCACCGATTCAGATGCTAAACATATCAGGTGCATCAGTGGGTTGGCTCAAAGAGTCAGCACATGTGGACCCGAGTACCCTGCAGCGTGTATTTAAGGTTCGTTCAATGGGGTGTGCATGAAGGTAGACCGGCCAGGTCCAGTGGTTGCATTGTTCGACGGCACTGCACAGAGGGATGTCAACCCACAGCACTGTATGATGCACTGTATGATGCATGGAATAGGCTTCCCAATGACTTCCCTAGGTGCAGTACTCCACCCCAGCGTGGCTCTTGACGGCATGTACGCTTCCTTCCAGGGCCATGGGAGCTTATTCGGTCTTCCACGAGGGTCTAGACGACATGCACTACCCCACATTCACGTCAACCTTGATGTCCAGCACTTCGGACTTACGCCTGTTCTCCTCCCACCAGCCGTCACCGGGGTTCCTGGCCTATAAAAGGCTTCTTCCTCTCCACTCCACTCCACTCCACTCCACTCCTTCCTTTCCCTACTCTCGTTCAATCCTCAATGAAGCTTTCTGTCCTCCTCCTCTCTCTTCTTCCTGTGGCCTACACGGCCGGCTCGCCCCCCGACGGTTCCAAGAACACCACCATGGTGGACGCCATTGGCAAAATGACCACCAACTTGCTTGCTGACACCGACGCGTTTGCGCTGATGAACGGCATGATGTTGGAGGAGTTGGTGACGGTGCCTGGCATCACGGTCAAGTCCACCCGCCTGCGTGTGGACAAGCGTGCGTGGACCGACTACCTCCCCTTGGTCAGGAGCCTTGTCAAAAACGTTTTGACTGGTTTGAGCGACGTGTTGACCTTGGCTGGCCACGCCGACGTGGGCAAGATCATTCGTGCCATCTGCAGTTTCTTGTAGCTGTTCCAAGAGAACAAAACAAAACAAAAACAAAAACAAAAAAAAATGAAAACAAAAACAAAAAACAGAAACAAAAACCAAAAACAAAAACAAAAACCATTAAATAGAATCAATCAACATAAACCAATAGAAGATTCAGTAAGTAAGAAGAAAGCGATTGAATAAATCAATAAGTCAAAAGTAGAATCTATACTTCAAAAGAAGAATCAATAGAAGTATCAATAAATCGAAGTTAATAAAAGAAATTAATAGACGAATCAAAGTCTGGAAGAATCAAAGTCTGGAAGAATCAAAGTCTGGAAAAGTTAATATTCCTAGACCCTCCATGGTAACCAAGGCTGAATTGAGCCTAGGCTGTTCAGTCAAAATCCATTACCAGGTGTAACTCACACTGAACCATTGACCCATTCCCTCTTCGACAAGCCCACTCCCAACAATGAAGATACTAGGGAACGGCACTTCACCTCAGATGTCGTTGGTCTATAAGACCACTAGATTCCACTCCTAGAGAATCAACGAATAAACTCTCATGTACAAAACATTGTTAAGGAATCAAATCAATAACTAGAAGTCAATAAGTCAATAAAAGAATCGCTAATAATCGGTAGTCAATAGAATCAATAGTCAATTGAAGAACCAATAAACATGAATCAGTTAGACCGATAGTTAGGCCACGAAACTGGAAAGCATCTGCAGTCTCGTTTAATGAGTCGGGAAGTTTAGCTGTGAACCAGTTACCTCGTCCAATCTAGCCAATGCCTCTGTCAGTCAGCTACTCTAGCCAAACTAACCGCTGCCAATCAGCCACTCGACCTATGCAAGTAACCTATGGTTCTCTGAGGGGCCATCAACGACTTTATAGGCACTGAGCTGAACAGGAATCTAGCAAAACAAATCAATCAGCAATGCTTCAAAACATACATCATAAATCCTAAATCAATACCGTTACATCCTCCATGGGCAGCGCACGACCCATATGGGTGAATGAGAGCCTAGTGTTAGACTCGGCCGTGCTCTCGGATGTCGGCCTTATAATAGACGTCTTCCTTGCGCCTCACTTTATCGTGGCATGTATTGATTCTAGAATGACGAGGGACTCCCTGGCTAATCCAAGGGGAGGAACCCTCGCTGTTATATACACTGAGTGTATGCAGTCCTGCATCTACATGAAACATTTGTACGTAATGCAGGTGTTACTCGTACCATACATCTCTGTATCCTAATTAGGTTTTGTTTCCTAACACCTATAATACATGAGAAGCCCAATCAACACCAGATGTAAGTGGTGCCCGTGTCTTAATTTTTTCACGGAGAATCAGTCCCCACAGAGAATGGCAAGAAAACACAGCATTGAGCATGGATTTTGCGCTTCTTGGGCCAGACACTGAACAATGACCAGAGTAGATCTATGCTGAAAATCAATGGAAAAAAGACAAACTGGGTTGCACCAACAAGATTGCGCTAACAACTTACCGTTGCGGGACACGGTGGGTTCCTGGGAGCCAAGTTAATTAAAAAGATTTCAAATGAGAAGGAGACTTCGGCTGCTTATTTCCCCTTGATCAAGAGCCTGATCAAGGACTTCTTGTTGGGTGTTGACGTGATGGCTGTGACTGAATATGACAAGTGGTCTTAGTTACTAGTTTCTCAGTTTGGTTCTTGTAGCAACTCCAAGATGCTTCAAGTGTTTCTTTGTAATCAATAAATGAAGACCGGGGTATGAGCTTATGATAGAAGGTATAGATTCTGGAAGAATGTGACAACGGTGTTTTGTGATTTTTACAACCACACTGCTCGATACTGGGATACATCGTATTTATAGGGAAGGTTTGCCACCGTTTTTCAGGGAGACTTTTCTAAGGTGCATGTCATGCATGCACGACAGTGCAGAATAATGCAGACTTAGCAGGACACGCATTGGGCTCGCCAGATTAGGAACTCGAGGGACCGATGAAACAGAGAATTTGCAAGGGGCCTGCGGGTCTGTAACATCTGCAGCACCCTGAAACGCCCTAAAACCCCCTAAACTAGGGGTTACCCGTAACTGAGTAGAATATATAACCACAAGGTTGCCCACTCAGTACCCTCAAAAATTCCTATAAGCGCTACATCAGACACGACCCCCGGTTTTAGAAATACACCGGATGTATCACATGCAAAGGCATTCACCAAATATAGTAAATCATCCCAACAATCTGCTCGAGTCTGACTTTGTGGAGTTGAGTATGGAAAGGTTGGGAGATCATAGAATATGATTGTTAACCTTTTAGGCAAAAGACTCAGAACTGAATCGGACCCGCGCATACTATGAGAATATCAATGATCGGTCCAAATAGAATCTCAAAGGTCAATCTCATCCAGGGTCATAGATACGGAGCTAATTTACCTTAAGGTGTTTTCAGCCTAGTCCTATATACTTACGGATGTGAGGGAGTCCAAATCCACCAAAGGCCATGCCTAAACGTCTTGTCGGATTGTCATTTCTTGATTTATCGAGTTGAAACATAAGGCAGTACTAGGGGAAGCTCGGTCACTCGCAGATATAGTAATCTGCCGCTTCAATCAACACTAAATGTCTTTCAAGTGAAGGCTTCAAGAAAACTACCTGAATATCCTACACGGAGATGAAGAACCATGAAATTGATAATATGAGAAACAATAATATTATAACGAACTATAGTATTATAACGAAAAATGAGTTTCATGAAAAATAGGGTAATATGGTGCTGTTTGGGTATGTCCAATAATCGATATCTAAATTTCCTTTTAATTAATGGGGAATAGAAGCTTGGGAATAACGCGGGAGACAAACTATGAGTGGCAAATTTTCCTGATTGAGCACAGCATCATCCAAAAGATCCCTACACATACCAACCAATTCAATATTTCAGTTGGATTTCGCATATCAGAGGGTGCTTCGATGAGAAGTGTTCACTATGAATATATACTTGCCCTGTGGTCACATGCAAGCCGCTACCTTGAACAGAGTCTTTGCTGACGTTGGCCGGCGCTCCCGGCTAATTTCGATTATTCTAGACACTGCATTGTCTGACAGCAAAAAATGCTGTAACTTACTCTTCATATCAGCTCTACCTTGGACTCCTTGACCAAATACCCTTCGAGAATCTGCATAGACAGATTGCGACCCATTCAAGCCTTCATAAGACTTCATGACTATATTTCCTTGAGTAATTCATCATCCATTTTGTTTCTGAGGCATGTTTCGGTAGAATATGATGGATATGATTCCTGGACGGGCACGTGACTTGTACGTGTAATCGTTTTTCGTGGACTCCACACCTTTAGTCCACAGTTCCTTTTTAAAACTAGAAGGAGTCCAGATTATCGATAAACCTGTGGGATATTTGGGGGATCAGATGAATGACCCATGTCAATATGTTGGGACTGCACATAAGCAACGGCACGGCCATTCCGACCCACTCGCCGGAACTAACACTACATGAGTAAAAAATCCGTTTACGAAAGTTGTGTTTAAAGCTGGAGTCTATCTCCATATTAAGGATTAACTTACTTTGAACCTCTGTTTCTTCCCCAATGGAGGTGTGTTTGGGTCTGACCAGTTGAATGGATGTGATGTACGGATGTGCACTCACTTTCCCGCGTACCACGGATTTAGTACCGGCATTTACCCCTGGTGAAGTGCCCAGCCAAACATGTCCTCAAACGGCATTCCCCCGCCTTGATCCCAGGGGTACCTGTGGGAGAGTTTGATCCGAGAAAAGAGACTCTGCAGCAAACATATGCGGCCCTGCATACCACCCCACAATATTTCCTAAACGGGAAGTCTCATGGCGCGCGTTTACCGCATGCGGAAATATTTGCACCCATTCCCACCCTCGCGGTCACCATGCTTAGTTTCTCGATCCAGTAACTTCTGCAACCGCCAACCCCAGTTAGGCAATTTTTGCTTTGACGTTTTCCTAAGAGCTCCTTACGGCTAACACATGCATAGCTTGTTCCATCCTCCTTCAGTTAAATCCTAACCCAGGTCCACTTCTTTTCTCCACCCGAATTTTCCGCCCAAATCGCGTTATTATCGAATATTCATTGTGCTAATCATTGATTGATTTATCCATTGTGTAATCACGTTTCATCCTCGTGTCAACACATTTGATCCTCGTGTGAACACAATTCATCCTCGTTTCACCCTTGTTTCATCATTGCTGCATCATTGTTTCATCACCTTTCACCACTTTCAACGCTATCAATTTCATCCCACTCACCATACCTATTGATCCCTTAGAGCTAGCTGCTTCTGGGCTGCTTCTGACCCCCTTGCATATTCGCTTCTACCTTGGGTTTTGCCTAAACACGCCCCATTGCATGATCCAAAGTGCTTTCTCTCATCAGTCTAATGAACACACCCACCAGTGTGAGTCTCCATGAGCACGTCACTAAACCTTTGTACGATGCTCCAGGCCTTGGTGCTGGATCCGAGCGGGAAATTGAAAAATCTGTACACCCGGCCGGTTCTCGGGGAACGCAAGATGAAATCGAGAAACGGTCTACGTCGCCGTTCGAGTCACCCAGTTCCGGGGACAGCCTGAGCGCTGTGTGCAGTCCAAGCCTTCAAGAGGCACCAATTGGCCTCGAAGCTGAGCCGGCGCCTTCTGAGAGTAGTCCGAATGCATCCAAGCACCAATTTCCAAACCCGCAGCCGGCATCCAGCAAGCCGGCGGCCCCGAATACCCCCGAATATACCGAAATAGCACTCCAAATCGAAAAAGAACGAACAAAACAGACGGAACTCAAGTGTGAATTGGCCAAATTGGTCATGGAGTTGATGAAGACTGCAGATAAGACGGGGATGACGCCCGAGCTTCTTCGGCGGATGTTTTTGGCAGAGGACCCGGTGGATTACAAGCAGCATCTCCATTACATGAAGGCGCAGATGCAGAGCACGGGCGGGCCTGCGCCAGGCGGTGTTAAGCCCGAGACGCCGTCGCCCCAACTGCCAACGCTCTCCAGTTCGGCCACGTACGGCACATTGGGGTGCATTTCCGGGGTCAACTCCACCATGAGCTCGCAGGCTTCACACAGCCGTTCTTCCAGCGGACGCAGCTTGCATCCGCTTGCATGCAGCAGCATTGACGAGAGGGACGAATGCAGCGAACGGGCCGACGCTGGCATGGGCGATCGTGCACCGCAGGAAACCCCGGATCGCGCGGCCCACGACCGTCCCATGCCGATGTACACGCAAAAGGCTTTTCCGTTCTACTACACACACGCAGACCCGAGCGTGCACCCACCTGTGGCTGCATCCACGTCACAGCAGATACACGCAAACGCACCGCCAGCCCCTGCATCTACGGCTCCTCCCAACACCTCGGGCGCAAAAAAAGGCGACGACGGGCTCGGGCTGCCTTACAGCAACAACAAATACCCCACGTCATTTCAATCGCTGCCGCCGTTCCGGCCTTCTAACCAAGCAAGCCCCGGGAGCTCTGCCACACACTCGCCGCAGCTGCAAGTCTCGGGCCTTCCGGTGCACTCTCAGCCTCATGCACCAGGGCAGATACAAATAACGGGTCTGCAACACGCTCCGACTCTGCAGGCACAGATGTTCCAAGCGGGGTTGATACCGCCAAATGCGTTGCATGCTACCATGATCCCGGCGGGCGGTGCCGGAGCCCATGCACCAGGAGCACCGCAGCCCGTGTACTACATGAATGTGCTGCCCCTGTTGCCTGCACCCATGATTCCCTCGCAGTACTATATGCCGAACACTATGGTTCCATGGAAACTTATGCCCATACCCACGGAAAAACGGCGGGACGACGAGGAGACCCCCGTGCCCAAGAAGGCCAAAACAGGCAAGAACAACCTCAACTTCATGATCAGCACGCCAAAGAACCCTCCTGCCCGCAAGTACAATAAATAATCCTGCACAGTGCAGCACGGCTCCCTATCAATAGATACCCACCTCAGGCAGGGGCTAAAAAGTAATCGCTGTGGAGTAGAGTAGTAGTGTAGTAAAGTAGTAGTACCATGTATTATGGCATCTTCGGCCCCATGTGCAGTGCGCTAATCATCGGGGTCTCACGCCAAGCCCATGGTGTCACCCTTGTTAGTTTTTCAGACCTCCAGCAGCTCATTGGCAAAGTATATTTGCATCAACTAATCACCTTGCTGTGGACTTTGTGCAGTCAGGAAAGTCTGAGTGTCTTAACAAGGCCACTCAGTATTGGTTATGTATCTGCAAGGCCTTGGCCCAGCATCCCAAGAAACAGCAGGTATCTCCAACCAGCAGAGCAGAAAACCGAGGCTTCGATGTACATCCAAATAGTAAACAGTCTCGAAGACCATCACGAAAGATCAAAAGACCACGAAAGATCAAAAGACCACGAAAGATCAAAAGACCATAATCATTGAAAGCTAATATCTTCATGTTGATTTGGGCTTTGCCACCCGGCATTGGACGTCTCGTTTGGTCAGTGGTATCCAGAGAGCGTTTTTGAGGTAAGGCCTTGGGGCTGAGCTCTCCGCCAATGGTTTCTTCCATAGAACCTGTGCGGTTTCTTGGGAAGAAGCACCGAAGCTTTGAAGCAAACGCATCAGGCTTCCATATCTCCAGCAATATCAGGCCAGTACATGTTCCTATGCCATTGTTTCGTGTTTGCAGGTGGCAGGATGACATTTTGGCCTTTTCAATCTTGTGTTGGCAGTTTGTATAGCTGGGGCTCTTGGCAGGCAGTGGAAGTGGAGGTCGTTGGAGTAAGGCATTTGTCAGAATTGGGAAGAACTGGAGAGAAAGAGTTCACTCGGCCCGGAAATTCGGTGCCGATCCTGGTGTTATCCTTGTGTACTCCAGATTCCAAATCTTCAAGGTTCCATATGATCCCAGACTCAACCTTGTATGATCTTTTGACACCCGAATTCATAAACTCATTCATCACGCAACGAGTTGAGTCACCTGACTACACTGGTAACGATTGGTGATGACGGCCTGGCTGTGGATCTGGCTCTGGCTGTGGATCTGGCTCTGGCTGTGGATCTGGCTCTGGCTGTGGATCTGGCTCTGGCTGTGGATCTAACTTTCTGGCTTGTCTCAGGCTTGTCTCAGGCTCCTCTCCGGCTTGTCTCCGGCTGTCTCAGGCTTGTCTCCGGCTGTCTCAGTTGGCCACCTTCTCCGGCTCGTCGTCGTCAATGAACGCAGGCATCTTCTCCGCGGCGGCCTCCGGAAGGTAGCTGGGCACGGCGGCCAACTCCAGCTCGTAGTCCATGTCGTCGCCCAAGGCGTCCAACTCCGCATCCAACTCCAGCTCCAGAATGTCGTCGGGAGCGTCGTAGCTCATACTCAAGGACTCCTGCAACTCGTTCAGCTTGTCGATCAAGTCCAACATCTCGTCCTGCAACTGCTCGATCTTGTCGATGTCGATCTTGCCGTACGACGCCTTGAGCGACTTGTTGGCGGACTTCATGGCGTCCATGGTGATCATGGAGTTCTTGAGGTTGTCGGTGGTCATCAGCGCCTGCGTCATGTTCCACAGCTGGTTTTCCAACTGGTCCTTCTGCGCCTCGATCTGCTTGCGCTGCCGCAAGAGCTTCAACGCCTTCTGCTTGAGCGCGGTTTTGCCGCCGCCGTCCTTCATCCGCGCCATTTTGTGCTGGTACGCGGCGAGTTCGGCGTTGATTTTGGCGAGCTTGACGTCGAAGCTGCCGATGCGCTCGTCGATGGACGAGATTGCTTCGGAGAGCGACGGCTTGGCCGCGGTGTTCTTGCTGCCGAAGAGGCGATTCATGGTGCTGTGGTGTGCTGTTGTGTACTGTAGTGTACTGTAGTGTACTGTAGTGTACTGTAGTGTACTGTAGTGTACTGTAGTGTACTGTAGTGTGTACTGTAGTTGTAATACTGTAGTTGACAGTGTAGTAGTACTGGGTGTCGCGGGTGGGCCTGCATAGAGCGGCCAGTGGGCATCCGTACCTCCCACATCAAAACGCCCAAGCTCAACTTACGTCTTGGTATTCAAATATAGGAATGCAAGCTGTGCCTTGCCCAAGGTGCTATGCGAGGCTCGAGGTGGTGAAGACTTTTCCCCATCATCGTCCTGCATACAGCCAACGACCTGCATCCAACAATCTACAAGTACCTTACTCAGTACATGCTAGGTACTCGTACACAAGCACGCAGCAGTCAGCCGTTGGCCGGGTATGTTGGGTGTGTGAACCCCGGGTATGTTGGAAAGGTGGATGGTGGGCTCGGTGTAGCAGCGAGCTGCTGAGGCTTAGAAGCCGATCAAGAATCTATGCCAGCATGACGGCAGGCAATATCCGTGATAGACCAGACCTTGTAGGTGTCCGGAACCGTGTAATCCTTAGTTGACCTTTGTTAGAATTATTATGCGACCTGGGCTTTAGCCTGTATTCGCATGGTTAAGCAACTGCTTATCAATTTAAGTCGTCCAAGAACCAAGGCTCGTTGGATAGGCTCGTTGATTGGACTCTCCTGTTCGGCTACTCTAGTAGTAGGAACTCGCCGTTCGGGATACTAGATAGAGATATCTTATTGGCTGTAGAGATCTTATTGGCTGTAGATATCTTATTGGCTGTAGAGATCTTATTGATTGTAGTATCGGTTTAATGGAGTTCCTTTCAACTAGGGTTCTCGCCAGATCTTTTATCTTCTCTGGCGGCAGAGACTCGGAGGATCCCCCGGTCAGACGACTGCACGTCGGTTACTCTCCGGCCGGAATGTCTCCGGAATGTCGGCTGATTATGTCTAGACCTCGCCCTGGCAGTGTTGATACCTGCGTGGCAGGTTCACGCTCCGACGTACCTTGTCGTTGTCCCTGCATAGTTAGGCAACGGGTCTGGCATCCAGTCTCTGGTCCTGTGGAGATTGGGAAATCTCATGTCTAACAGTAATGCGCAGTGAGTAGGGCAGTGGGAGACCACTGTGAAATCGTGGTCAATCATTTGCAGCCATTGCACTGGCTCACTCGAAATCTAGCGGTGCGGACCTTGACCACCATGATAAGTTTCTGAGAAAAAGTTTGTCCCAGAAATAACTTGGAGTTTATCCTGTGGGCATTAGGGTTGTGACATGAAGCTGGCCGCAGTGGTGAGTGCACTGTCACGTGATACAGAATTACCCACTACTCCAACAAAACACCTCTGTAAATGGTCAAAAAGCTCAGCAAGTGATCTGAATTGTCTCGAGCCAAAGGCGTTGTCCTCTGACAAAAACGCAGCCCCAGTTGTAGTCAGAGTGAGCGGATACGAATACAATGGCGCTTCTCCCTATCAAAGCCCTTAGATGACCGGAAAACACAGCATCATGAGCCTCAGGCACGCTTTGAAAGTTTCGATTATTGCGGCCAACAAACAGAAATCCACAGTGCCCAGTGTTAGATTCTTCGATAACGTAGTACTTGTAAATCAGTGTATTCGAATGAATGCTCTAGAGGATTCCATGAATTTCGCCCGTTAATTTTTGGTTTGGTTTTCTGGCCAGAACGGTCCGTGACCCATATCCGGTCTGAGCATCCCACATCTGATCGAGTAGCGTAGGCTTTTTCTGATCCTGATAGGGGAAAACCTGGCAGTGCAGGTTGCTTCTTGATCCTCACCGCAAATACTGGTACCTCTGTGAATTAGTATATCTGGGAGAATCTACTGATGAAGAACCAAACACCTCATATTGTGTTGACATGGACGAGTTGCGCGTGAATGACCTTTCACATTGCACTGCATTTGAGCCAGTCACGCGGAAATGGATGCCACGACAGCTTCAAGGTTTGTAATAGACAGAGCTTCAAGGTTTGTAATAGACAGAGCTTCAAGGTTTGTAATAGAGAAGGTGAGCGGAGGAGAAAACTGATTTATACAGAATGAGAAGAGGGGAACAGATTTATACAGAATGAGAAGAGGGCAACAGATTGATACAGAACGCAACCAGGACTGATGATTGAATGACCAGGACTGATGATTGAATGACCAGGACTGATGATTGATTGACCAGGACTGATGATTGAATGACCAGGACTGATGAGATTGAACAGGACTGATGATTGAATGTTGGTTAGGAAATCTTTAGGGGTTCTTGTGTGCAGGGTGTTTGCATGGGTATGACTCTCGTATCACTCTGGCTATTGTTGGCCAATGCGTCAGGTTGGGACGATTTTGGGCAACAATGATCAATTCCTGGCAACGTATAAAAGGCCATTCCTCGTTGTAGGGCTTCACAACTCAATGAAAGTTACTCACGTGATCCGTGCATCTCTTGTGGCCACTGCCTGGGCAGAATCAGCCCACCCATTGGGGCTCTTTGCAGAAGCCAATGGCACGCTTTTGCCTCTCAAAAAGGTTCGTTCAGGGAATGAGACGCTTTTCAATTTTGGAAACGTTTCGGATTACCCAGTAGAGGTGAATGTCAAGGGTAGGAGAATTGCCACCTCAGCAGGCTTCGTATCAACTGGGGGTTTTCTGTTGGTGGAAGAAGAAACCATGGCCGATGTTGGCTATTTCAATGCCGAAAACAGAATTATAGGTAGCCCGTTCTATTCGTGTCTGGAGTATTCAGGTCAGGTTCGTTTGTTTCATTCGTCTTCCTGCGTTGAGGTACCTATATACGTCTTACGTTTCGACAGAAAAAAAGGGTCCGTTTTGGATGGTCGGTATCTTCCAAAAAAAGACACGTTTTTCCCCAAGACGTTTGCTTGGGAAATGCAAATCCCAATGGTCCTTTTTGCAGACGTTAGTGGCACCTTGAGACCGCTCTCGTCCAAAAAGGGCACTTTTGACTATGAATTATATTGGTCTGACGACAACACTCTCACACCCATTGAGGCCAGCCCGTATGGAGATGCACTAATCACTCAAGTACGTGGAGACCTTCTCAGATTGGTTCGGATTGCTGGTTTTCTGGGTTTTTCTTTAAGAGTAAACGGGGACACACGCCAAATTACGTCTCCTGAAAACTTGTATTCATGTCCGGTCCCGGGCACCACTTACCACAAGATTTCTACCGAGGCAAAGTCCGGATCTTGTGTTAAGGTAACGATTTCCATGAGAGCTTATGACAAAGCGGCCAAGTCATATTTGGAAGGTGATTATCGGCTTAATGAATTGCCAATTAAGCATGAACTTACACCCACCCTAAATCAGTGAACAAGCCAACTACGCTTGAATTAAGAAAATTCTACGCATGGACCCTGTCAATGCGTTTGCCTGAAAGACGTATAGGGAAATTGTCTTTCAGGCAACATTGATTAACCTTCGTCTATTTGATCAGATCGTTTCGATTGTGAATTCATTGTCTAGGATACTTACAGATGGCAGACAAAAGCAGGGATGAGACCCTGAAACCCCAGGATACTCAACTTATCAATATTCAAGTAGCTTGACTTTTGGTTCGCCATGACACGTGGAATTGTAGTAGACAAGGTCTATGCGAGTCGAGTCTGTGCACGCCTTGCATCATCCATCACCAAAATATAATCTTGAAGGAAGGTAAATCCGAACAGACCAAGCTGGAGCTCCGTAAATCAATGAATTGGCCTAAAGCATGGTATAAAATTCAAGGAACTGGGTGAACAGTACTAAGCCGTATTTAGAGTCCTTTCCCCTTTTGAGGAGTCGGAATATCCGACCGGATCCATCGGCTCCCCTATTCGACACCCAGCGTCGATAAGGCAGCGGCCCGAAACCGGAAGGGTAGTTATCATCACCTTATCTCGTTCCCCATGCTGTTGATAAGCCACGGACAGATAAGCACGGACAGATAAGAAATGCCGCAGTCTAGGACCACATGATTCCTCTCGGGATCATATCAACATAACTAATAGGTACACCAGAATCTAACAGACCCATAAAGTCTCCATTAACCGGTTTGTTTTGGCTTCGAAGTGAGCCAGAACCAACTGGACTTTACGCCAGTTACCACCGAGCAGCAAAGAATTGCACCTGGAAACCACTACAAGAGAAGCAAGAGCTTCACCAGGTGTATGCCCTGACAGGTGCAGAAGACCAAAGGGGATTGTACATAGCGTCCGGAGTTTGGATCATTTTGTCTTGACTTTTCGGTATCAGCAGGCCTCGTCAAACGCTGTGGTGAGTACAATTTATCGGCCTCGGAGCAGCTGATACCAGCGCATTGCTCAAGTGTCCATAGACGCAGCGATATGCGGGTCTCGCAGACTGTCCCAACCAATACGAGTACGGCTTCTATCAGGACGATTCAGCCGGAATGGGTGGAACAGAAAAGGCTTCTGCTATGGGCCGGGTATTCCACAGCTGTTGGAAGGATGACGGCATGCACTCCAAATACTCGCGTGAGCAACTCCAAATACTCGCGAGCAACGGGACATGTAGTCAATGAATGAAGAAAAAAGGGCCTTCCACGTGATCACCAACACGCCGGTGTTGGAATTGCCCGCAGGAGCTTTACCTTTTCGAACACCGGTTGACGGCCGCAGGACGTGGGCGCACACTCGGGGGACAATGGTGAAGGCATCCAAGGTGATTGGAACTATGCAGACGAAAGCTGGAATATGACCATGGGAAGACGACTCTGGATTTGGCTTTTGGACGAGAGACCTCCCAGCCGGAACGTTGGAGATGTACTGATGAAGGAACTGTTGGCTGATCTTCATGTGTGAACTGATCAGGCGTGATACAATGTCCTCAAACTCGCCTGAATACTTGGAACTCTGTCACTTCTACTGCATGACTCTCAGCGGACTCACCGTACCTCTATACTCTCGATAGCAGCTGCGCACTCACGTCTTCCATGGCTTGCCTGCCATGCACATCTCCATATCCTCCAAGTTAAACACACATGTGGGTTTCGGAAACCTGTCACCTAGGGCTGTCAAAGGGTTCTTAGCAGGTACGGAGTCAAGGTACTTCGTAGATGCATTGTATGCAGGCCAATGAAGTACTATGTGCAGGTTACTGGTGGGTGGCCCCATCTTGTACTTTGGTCTTGTAAGCCCTATCTTGTACTTTGGTCTTGTAAGGTACAACTTACATATCCCTGTATATTAATCTATACTAAAACATAAGCTGAAAGAGCTCATAAACAAACTTTATGTCCCTAATCCATCGTACTTCCCATTCAATTCGTTTCACCAGTGACGCCATCGAGTACTGTTTACGGCAGAACCATACACCAGGACATAATATGAGGTATACTTCAGTGGCGGCAGAGCATGGTCTGTAATCCCAAGGTTGGTAAATCTGGGTTCCTAATGGATGGAATTATCTGGTCATCTATATCAAAGGTTCATGACAGGTGTTTTTCTTCAGACTACAAGTCTATAAATGGATTGCGGAAACCCGGTTAGGTTAAACTCCGTGAGAGAAGGTGATTCAGACGTACGAGGTAAGCGCAGTTGATGCATTTAATGCAAGATAATGCAATCATGCAAGATAATGCAATCATGCAAGATAATGCAATCATGCAAGATAATGCAATCTAGTGCGGCAAGATCTCTCGGCTGGATTCGCCAGATAAATATTTAACCTTATATTCAATCAAAATACTTGGAATAAGAATTAAGGTAAGAAAACTTCCAAAATTAATTGAAAGGATCGCAATTTATCTACTTTGTTAACATTTTATGTTAGTCAATATTACATTATTATTTGCTCCTAATTGGCGAGTTCAGAACCGTCGATAGAATGGTCTGAAATAGGCAATATTCTTTCGAGTGAGATCAGGTGTTAATGAAAGCTTTGACTCTCCCAGACCTGGGCCAAGGGCAGTCAAAGAGATGTGTTTTAGTTCGGTCTTATATTCAAGTAACCGGTCCAGCGTTGCACAAGGGGAAGCGGTGGTGTAGATGAACTGGAGTCATTTCCTGGAACAAGTGGTAGTTCCACGGGTGGCGGGGAGAACGTGGTTTTCTTGGTGTGGTTTTGGCCGAGACTTTAAATCGCGACAAAGCATAAATGCACTCTACATGTCTGAAAATCGAGATGAAAGACACACCACTCAAGAATACAAGGCCAGTTTCTCAACACCCCAAGGTGATATTTATTGATCAAAAGCGGTCCACCAGTGGCTACCAGTTTGGCTATGGCGTAAAGAACGAGTGATTACACCCGCTGATCACGTGGCCAGGCGCATGCGAAAAGGCATTCTTTCAACTTATGTTTTAGTATATATCAATATACAGGGGGATGTAAGTTGTACCTTACAAGACTCTTCTCGTCTAAACCTTGCACAGCCCTATTGTCTAAACCTTGTACATAATGCCTTAACCATCTGCATACAACATATCCACGAAGTACCTCGTCTCCGTACATGCTAGGTACTCGTTGACACATTCTGGTCTCACCGGTGCTCCATCTGTATCTTGCAACACTTTATGTTGTTTAAAAGAGGGTTCTGCAGATTACCAGAGGTGACTTTGAACTCGCAGCATAGACTTCTTCCATTGATAGAGACCCACCAAGAGATAGAAAGAGCAGGGTGTTTCAGACACATTATAAGGCATAAAGCTGCTGTTTCAGACACATTATAAGGCATAAAGCTGCTGTTTCAAAGACACGGCATAAAGCTGCTGTTATATGGTAGCTGACTTCCGAGCTTGAAACAGCACAGTGGGCCTTCCATGTGGCTCTTTTGATAAATCAGAAAGGCATATCTTGACGGTAGTGGTTGAGTGCATTGTCACGTGATACAGAAATTACCCACTTCCACAAAACACCTCTGTAAATGGTCAAAAAAGCGAAGTGTATCCCTACCAAATGTCTCTTGAGCAAAGACGTTGTCCTCTCTCCTCCCTGTTTTAGTCACAGTGAACGGAAATTCCGAATACAATGGCCGCTATCCCTATTAAAGCCCTTACGATGTCCCAAAACCTACACAACAATGAACAGAGCCGTGAAAGTTACTTATTGATTACTTCGTCGCTGCAAGGTTTCTGGTGCCTCTGTGAATTAGTATATCTGGGAGAATCTGCTGATGAAGAACCAAACACCTCATATTGTGTTGACATGGACGAGTTGCGCGTGAATGACCTTTCACATTGCACTGCATTTGAGCCAGTCACGCGGAAATGGATGCGACGACAGCTTCAAGGTTGTCAATAGACAGAGCTTCAATGTTTGTAATAGAGAAGGTGAGCGGAGGAGAAAACTGATTTATACAGAATGAGAAGAGGGCAACAGATACAGAAGGTGTCAACGAGTACCAAGCATGTACTGAGTCAAGGTACTTCGTAGATATGTTGTATGCAGACCATTGAT
The DNA here is from genome assembly GCA_002370175.1 of Metschnikowia colocasiae. Taxonomy (NCBI): domain Eukaryota; kingdom Fungi; phylum Ascomycota; class Pichiomycetes; order Serinales; family Metschnikowiaceae; genus Metschnikowia; species Metschnikowia colocasiae. The sequence continues at coordinate 2,133 of NKZV01001187.1, read as the reverse complement.
TGTAAGCAGGTCGGTAATGTGTAAATCGGATAGTTCCGTGTCCACGTCAAACTTCAGTACCTCCGGAGTACCATATATCAACCATGGTGAACAGTCATGATTATCATGGTTAACAGATCTCATGGTTCCCTCAAGTGAACACTTCCTCATTAGTATCAACCTCAGGCATTGAGGTATCAGATGTGTTAGCATCTTCTATAGCTACACGTGAGGCACTTCTGGTGGGTCTGGTAGCGGGAGGCATCTTGGTATGTCCTTTCCTTTAGATGAACTTGATTACTCTTATAAACATGGGCAGCGTCCCTCCTTTTATATTGGAGAAGACCTTCACCCTTCTCCTCCACAAATGTGGGGTAGTGTGCATACACACGTGGAGACAATTAGATCTGGAGTCCTTTGACCCCTCACTTAGACATCTGTCTAAGTGCCGTGTCTAATTTGCTCACTCAGTCTTTGTCCTCCAACACTCCCTCTGAAGGTTTATCTCCCAGATACCCCAATTGTCTTAGAGTAATGAAGGAATCTTCGTTAGAGGTTTAGTCAATATATCAGCAACATTAACTTTGGTGTTAACGTATTCGATATCGATCTCGCCAATGGCGATTCGTTGTCTCACAAATTCTGCTTTAACCATCTTTGATCCTTCAAATTCTTTTGACCTTTAACGGTCATGATAGCTGATTGATTATCACATAAGAGTTGTATCTTATGATCTGAGTCAATTTCGGTTAGTAAGTTCTTGATCCATATTGCCTCCAGAGTTGTATTGAGTGCAACCAACTCAGAGTTGAGTGAGGAAATTGCAACCATTGTTTGTAATTTAGATTTCCACAGAACTGGTGAATTTCCATACATTATAATGTATCCTGTGATCGAACGACTTTGATCGTTTGTTTCGGACGCAAAGCTAGCATCTGAATAAGCTGTGATTTGTGAGTTTGACTTGGACTGATAGATTAGTCCCAATGTTGAAGTTGCTTTAAGATAACGTAGTACCTTTGCTGCCTTTAAGTGTTTCCTTCTGGAGTCGGCAAGGTGTCTTGAAAGTTTCAGAACAATGTAATTTATGTCAAAGCGAACAGTATTGGCAGCGTATAATAGCTTTCCGATAATTGATCTGAATTCTGTTTCATCGCAAGACTCATTGTCGTCTTCTGCTAAGTCCCTTTCAAAGCCTTTTGGGTCAGCTGGTATGACATTACCTTTTCCACCAGACATTCCATAATTGGATAAAAGAGTGTCAATATAATCTTGTAGATGTAATTTGGTATAACCATATCCCACCTTGATGTTAATGCCTAGAAATTTCTGGGCTTCTCCTAAATCCTTCATTTCGAAGTTCCTGCTCAACATTTCCTTTGTTCTTGACACGTCTTCAATATTATTTCCAAGCACTAGGAGATCATCCACATAAAGTGCAATGAGAACTAACGAAGATTTACTTCGTTTGCAATAAATGCATGTCTCATTTATAGCTCTCTGAAAACCCATTTTGCTAATGGTTTCATCTATCACCTGGTTCCAGACAAGTGGAGCTTGCTTTAAGCCATATAGGGATTTGTTGAGTTTCAAGACAAACTTTTCCTTGGAGTCCTTATTTTTCTTTAAAGTAAAACCAGGAATTTGTTTCATGTAAATGTCTTCAGATAGCTTCCCATTAAGGAAAGCTGTTTTCACGTCCATTTGGTGTATGAACATTTTGTGATGCGTGGCAATAGCAAGAAGAACCCTCAAACTCGTATAAGAGATGACTAGAGCAAATGTCTCATGGTAATCTATACCTTCGACTTGGGTATAGCCTTTAGCCACTAATCTCGCTTTAAATTTGCCACCATCTTTCATTGTGAAAACCCAACGGCACCCTATAGGCTTGACACCAGGGGGACAGATAACTGGGGAAAAGGTTGAGTTTTCCTCATGCGCCTTCATCTCAGCAATGCATGCTTCCTTCCAGAAGATCCAATCATCTGACCTCTGTGCCTCAGCATATGATTGAGGAATTTGACGTGAAGAGTCGGTACATGCTCCCACCAGTGACACCAACTTCTGATGTCCTGTGGTGGGAGCTTCCCTGGGAAAGTTAGTAGAAGATACATCATCGGTATTCTTTATCTCTCTCAAATCCGGGATGAG